>KN716154.1:111652-134680 GCA_000816705.1 Dictyocaulus viviparus | reverse complement strand
GTTCCAACCTGAAGACTCACTTTTCCTCAGAGCAATAAGTCCAGTTGATACATTTTGGAATGTCTGTGTGACAAGAAAAATTAGGATAAGTTGAGATATATGCAGGAGGTAGTGAGTTCAACAGTGTTAACACGTCTTATTGAGCTATAAGAAATTTGCCAAATTTCAATAAGAAGTAAAAGTGCTTGATAGGTAAATAACCAATGATCACTTCAATCATTCAATAGCACCAGTTATCGATCAGTTTTTGATCTTTCTCTGAGTCATTGATAGATGAGGATGATATGTCCTTTTCATGTTGTTCCTACTTTTTGACGTCCATTTTTTCTGACGTTTCATTTCTGACCTCCACCTACCAAGTTTATTTAGTATTGTATTCCTTCAAGTATTGCTAGTATAATAAGCTCAAAATCTCTAAGCTTTTTTTCTCGAAGCACTTTCCTCCTCGGTAATAACGAGTTGCATAAATTACTCAAAATAATTGTTCATGGTAGTTTTGAGTCCTAAAAGAACTCTCAAAGTAAAAAATAGTGGCAGTGGTATTTATTCTACAAAGATTCAGCGAATAAAATAAATAAGATTTTCTTTGAACTAATTGGTTTCCCGACGGAATTTCTAGAGGCTTCATAGTGATTATTTCATTTTCTCTCAGGTATATTAGGTTATAACAGTGCGATCCATTAAAAATGGAACCTCAATTGGAACTCGAAACTGCACTACGCGAAGTTCTCTTTAAATTTGGAAAGTCGTTAACAAAGAGATGTCGCTGATATCAATTTCATCAGTGAACCCAATAAATGAGAAAGTTTCCAATATATGATAGACTCCAATCCGTCCTCAACAAAAAGAGGCTCTATCACCTCATCAAACACTATCATTCCTGATATATATGACTGCAATCGCAGTTGAACTCAAAATTGCATCTTTTAATCCGCATCGAGTCGCATCAACGACGACCTCTATTACTCATTTCATAAAAAGCTTGTCGAACTCAACATTTCGTCGGAGTTCGTTTGCTATGTTAATAGATACGGTGATTGTATTCATATTGACGATGCCGACACTCTTTTTCGAATAATCAGAGACTCTCGTAGAGTGAAAATCATTGTTTGCGATAATGAAGGCTACTCGTATTTGCTATCGGACTCCATAAAAACAGCGTGTAGGTCACCACATCGATGCCGATAATCGAAGAATCTCGTCGACTGAGGGACCATCTTCCAGGCAAATGTGGTTTATTCGACTTGAGCTATCTGGGATTTCCTCATGGATTCCACAATTTCGATCCTTATTGTGACCATTCATTTAAGGGATTTTTGTGAGGTGATTTCAGATCATCTGATTTTTCTCACAACTCACTTTTCAGATGTTACAGACACGTTTTATGAGCTCTTGATGAAATATGAGTTAGCAACCTACTTTTCTTGACTGGGTTTCTCTTCCATTGATCCACGCTCTGACTCCTCGTTGATCTGTCGTATGGGACGCAGAGGAGGACATCACTATAGTGGAGCTACGCGAGGTTGTTTTTATGATTATTGAACCTCTCACGTTATTATTCTCTAGATTTTTGATCTCACTTCATTGTAATAACATTTAGATAAAGTCGTTCTATTGTATTTTTTTCATATAAAAAAATGGTTTATATAAGTTCTTTTGAGTTGTATTCTGTTATGACGCAAATAGATGTACACAAACGATTTGTCAACAGTGTTGATGTTTTAATTTTACTTGATTTATTTGCATATTTAAATACAAGCAAGTCAACATTATGACAATACTCAACTCTCTCCTTTTGACCTCTAACCACTTTTACAGTAAGACATAGATCCGTAAACCTCACAGGTCCTATGATAAGATTCAGGAGATTAATAAAATAAGACGAAGCTACCTGCTGTTTCACCAACAAAATGAATCAGTAGAGAAATAATTTTAACCAAAATTTTACCTACCAGAACTTGTTGACAAACATGGACACCTCATCTGAAAGAGGGAAAAGAACTCATCTTTTCAGAGAAAAAATTTTGATATAATCAATAGAATTCGCTTAGTTATTTACGTTACAATTATACTAATCATATAGTAGACAAGGAGAAACATAAAGTAGCCTAGGAAATATTTGTAGTAATGCTGTAGAAAAGCTTCATAGTGTTTTTTATGATTCGCTTCAGAAAGAAAGCATACGGTATTAATTACGTCATTTGTAAGAATTTGTCATAATAGATCGCTCTGTGAGAAAAATATAAGCCTCAGTTTTGTCAATCCTTGTTGGAAGCATTACATAATCGACTTCAAAGTGAACTCTGAGGGTGACATATGCCTTACGTTATGCTTCTCTGACAAAGTCTTACTGAAAACCAGTTCCATATGTTGTTTTTTACTAGACACACATAATCGGAAATCACCAACTAATCTCACTTTAATCCTTAAGTTTAAAACCTCATCTTAAAGCTTTGATGAGGACATTCGCTATTGTCCGGAGTCCTATTTATTCCAATAACAGTTATTCACCAATCTTTGACGGTTTGCTTAGCACTCTGCCCAACTTTCGTAAGCAAAGTGATTTGTTGATTGATTAGCAATGGAGGATCTTTCTCGCCATTGAATTTATTTGATTAGAAACGAGTTACATTTCATTTTTCCTCATGAGAAACACGCCGATTATTTGACGTCACCTTCAAAAAAACACTTTTAGCCGTCCTAATGGAGCATAAAATACACATCTAGATAGCTACCGAATAAATTGTTCGTGCATAATGATGGGTTCATGGACAGACTTAATTTTCACCTAAATGCATATCGTTTTGATGGTCCGCTACTAAAATTAGCCTCCCTTACTCAATAGTTGAGCTAAGTAAGCTTTTTGATTTCATCAACAAAAAAATGAACGTTGTAATAACTTTACGACATTTAAGTAACTCTTTACACGATACACTAAAAATTTACTTAATTACCAACAATATTATGATGTGAAGTGTGTTTTCGTTATAATTATCAATCGATAAACTATGAACGCAACAGTTTTGCACGTTTATACTTTTGTCTTTGAAGCGTAGCGCACTAACAGTTAGTCGCAACGATAAATACGATATCCTGTGCTGTTTTAAATTGTAGTTTTCATTACTCTATTCAAAATACATACTAGAATCATTTTTATTTTCTAATATTCGTTTTCGCTTGTCAGTCGTCCTTGAACCTAATCGATTATTGATTCCATATCGATCGATTGCCATGAATTTATTGGTGGAGTGATGCGAATTCAATTAATCAATATAAAAGTATAATGTAGTAAAGACACTCCGAGTAAGATTGAATTGCAAAGGATCTTCACATGTACGATAGTCAATCGATTATCGATTGCTTTGTAATAAATATCGATCAAATAAACATTCAATCACTTTAAATTAAAACAGATTCCAAAAAGACAGTTAATGGATTCATTCACTGATCTTCATTTGGTTTTTCAAAGGTTTTATACGGCCACAAATCTCTCTGTGAATGAGAATCAATTACATTTTCTCACGGTCCCAAAATAATCGAATTTCTCAGATTTTGCGGAAAAGCATGTGAGTGACATCCAAAAGTCCTCCTGAGGGAGAGCCTTTACGAGAGTTACGTAAAATTATGGACTAGACGTAATACATAGAAATTTGAGTAACAATTATTGTATTTTTTGGAAACAACATAACAAAAATGAAAAAATAATGCGCTCTTGAAACGTGACAGAAATTGATGTCGTTGAAATGATCATTTCAAATATAAATAGTAGCGCATAGTGCAATGGTAGAAATCGCCACAATGTTAAGCGTATGGTTCAGTTCGTGTCCGCCCCGAAGGAAATCACATTTGTGAATCCTTCGAAGCCCTTGAACTGGCACCAGAATAATCTTAGAAGAATAGCAGCGCGGAACCAACAAAGATTGTTTACTTCGAATCCTTATATATGAGATCAACTGTGCACTCATTTATCTCCTCAATATTAACGTGATAAAGACAATCGCATCCCTCAAATCAATGGGAAAGCTTTTATTGTGACAAATAATTGAATCATTTCAGTTAGACTCTTTCCAATAATACTCGTATCCACACAGACCAATTATTATGACCTCTGTTAGGCCTCAATGTATGAATATGTCAATAAATTAACAAAATTCATTTACTATGTAAAAAAAAGTCGGATTTTTTCTCACTTGATGTGAGTCTCACTCATACCAAATAGTATAAATGTTACGGTATAAGGAAAAATGATCCTTAGAAAAAATTCCTCATATTCTAAATTCTGGTAATCTACTTTTTCGTTTGATTGGTTTTTTTTTCTCTTCAAATATCTATGTGAACCAATATGAAATACCTAATACTTCATTCACCTCTTTTTCATCGATTGATTTGAACTGATCCGTCACTTTGTGGTTGTTGCACATCTTCGACAGCTCATCAAGAATACGTTCTACTTGAGAATTACGTAATTAATTGTTTTCTTCGTACAAAGCTATTCTATGCTTTCGATTTGATATCAGAGTGCTAGAGAAATTTCCTCAAAAAATTTCATGTTAACATTAGACTCGTTTTAATTTTGTGGTATTCAAAAAATTTTCCTCAATCGTCATTAAATTCCTTTGTGTAGATCATCACCCTAATTTTTAACATTGGAATAATTGCTTTAATCAAATCTCTTGATTTTCCGTCATCTGATAATCATCGTATTTTGTTTTAAGCTTAATTAGTCAAATAAGCAAATAGAAATGGTGATATTAGTAATCGATATCCGCTGTGATGTCATAGTTAGCCTATAACTCAACGCAATTAACACTCATTTGAGTGAGGTTGCATCCTGTTCTATTGTTGAGATAAACAATTGGAGGCAAAAAAAAAATCAGTTAAAAGCAACAGATATCTACTGGTATTGAAGTGTGCTGTTTTTTTCTCTCTACTGTTATTTAACGACCTTGTAAACTTTTTTTTTAATTTTGCTTTTACTTATTATTGATGTTACCAAATCCCTAGACATTTTATTTGAAAGGATAACCAAATGAGTTAAAGATAAGTTATGCGCTTCATAAAACTCGTAACTCTACTAACGACACTAGAGAGAATATTGAGGGTTTTACGAACGAATTACAGTCCAATTAGCGTTCATTGAGGATATTTAACTCAATTCTCATACAACTTAACCAATTTCGGAATAAGACAAACACTCTGTTATTGCAAAGTGGACGAGTTTTCACTTTAATGTACGAGATACATGGATTTTATTCAAATTTTTTTAAAATTACGTTCTTAATCACACACACACACACACAAACAAACAAACACATATTCATATAAATGATGTTTGAATACCAATGAGAGATAGGTTCTGACTGGAATTTCAGTATTTCTTTGAGATCACAACATTTTCGGTCTTACGTTATGCTACCGTACCTCAAAACGTCATTTTACATCAATTTTAGCCTTATTAAGAGTTGTTTAAATGGAATTTATTGATTTATTGTGTATTTTTTATTTTCATCCCTAAGATACTCCTGTAGTTTTCCGCGTTCTATATTGTTTCTCGTTTATTGACAGACCACATTGATTTCCACCCTTTTTTCTTTTTCATAAATCCCATAACAATCTAAAATTTCCCTGAAAACTCATGTCATTTTCCTCAAGCTAGACTTCTTTAGAGCTCGTTTTCCTTTCTTCTTAAAGCTTTTGTCAATTTTTCAAGCTTTTTCTTTCTCGATATCAGCGTCATTATTCTTACTAAAATTTTCAACCAATTCAAATAGATTATGTTAAATTTTCGAAATATTTTGAGGAACAAAAACCTTTAAGCTGTTCGATCTCATAGGATTTCTATGGTTCTTCTTTATTATCAAACAGTCAAATCATCTGAATAATGAGGTCTTTCAGTTTGACGTTATTATTTGTAGTGTTGAATTTGTCGCCGTGGAGATCATCTCCAATTATTGACGACATTAATCTTCGTTATGGGACCACATCAACACGTCATCTATAATGATGGTAATATTTTATACACATTACGACTATATTCTAGTGTTGCATTGAATTTTTACTTTCTTTGAGGCAGAAATATTTCACTTACGAATTGACCCCTCAGGCATCAATTGTTGATCATCGTCATGGTCACAGTATTTTCAATGGATTGCTTAATGGCATGTGCTTATGTTCAACCAAATCATAAATGAAACCTTTTCTTGAACCCTCATTTATAAATAGTAGCTGTGGAAATAAAACTGAAATGGAAGCTTAACGCAGTGATGAAGGTACCACGGTGAAGTCCCGGCCCAGAGCAGTGCACGCAGGCTTGCCACTGCCCCAAGGCATACCAAGCTTGCCATCTCTCTATTGTCATTGGATTGGTACCAAAGAAATTTGGAAAATTAGCTGCGCTAACTGGGTACAGGATAGTCAACTGAAGTCAATGTGTAGACTGAGCTTGCATTTGTTTAGCTCCGTACTTATTCTAGAATATTTTGAGTAACTAAAAATCAATAAAAAGAGGAAAAAACCTTCTGAAATGAAACAAAACGTTTCCATAGTAAATCATATTGACCAACCAATCCAGAAGTTTGTGGACCTGTCTTGATCCTTCTTAGAGTGATATGAGAGCCATTTTCGAGCGTTTAATGTTAGGACATCGACAACCTTCCGTGGCCAAAGGGATATCGTTATCTAGCAATATTATCCCCCTTCTTTACCGTGATAAATTTTAGGAAAGTTTTGATTTTAGCTAGCTTCCCAGGTTGAAGCAGAAATATGGTACTTTTCAAAGCTTGGGAAGTTGAACCACCTACAGCGTATGCAAATTAAACTTTCCAGAACGCCTCTCAACCACTATCAGGCGCTATACTGTCACAAGGTGTTTTTTTGCATAATATTTCTTCTCTGTACATTTTGTAAGAATGAGGTTAGTTTTGCTGAGTTATGTCGTACGGATAGCAATCGTTATCACTTAGGATTTTTGCGTTCTTGAATTTTTCTATTGATTACGGTATCAAACCTACACTAAATTACTAGGTTGGGCGTCAAATACAGTGCTCAGCATGACATTACGGTCACCATTTCAATGTGTCGTATGCAAATTATAGCATAAACAGGCAATAATTACTTTAATTCAATAAGCGTTTAATGACGCTATCATGTACATCATCATTTATAACAGTAAATTAACGAGTATTTGAGTCAAAAGAGGAATATCCCGGAGGAAAAAGTGATTATCTGATTAGTCATGATATCAAAGAGCAGATAACAAATTTATAGAAGCCTGTAGATATCATAGAACTTATTTTTTGTTAGGAAGAAATGGATGTGCTCTGAAGATAATTCTGTCAGATATTTCAAAATTCAATTTTAGAACTTAAATCTATAAAAGTTTCTATAATAGTGAAATAGAGTGTATGTATTCATTCGATTGGACTCATTTCCTCAAGAGCAACATGACGTTTCTGGATGATCCGTGTCATCTCCATGTACACCTGCCTCTATCGTTATTATCCAACGCGGATTACGGTCATATCGACTTCTGTTGCACATTTGCCATCTATGCAAATTAGACCTCACATTGTTCGAGTTAAGCGCTTTTTCTGTAGTCCTCAATATTCTCATTAACTAAACATCACACTGTTCTCATTACTATTTAGTTAACGACAAATGTTTTTATCCGATCGTGTCTTTTACTTTTCTCTTTATTAATGAAATTGCTTATTGATTTTTTAAGCTTATGATTAAGCTTAAAACTTTTCTTTAAGTATAAGGATGTACTAAAAAAAGAGGTTGCTTAAGATTTTTGGACTTTGTCAATATGTCAATAAATGTTTGTAAATCCCTAAAATTTAGTTATTATAAAAGTTTTTTTTCTTGATTTTTATTTAGTCAGGAAGCTTCTGACGCAAATTTTCTCTCTAAGCTTCTTACTGAAAACACTTTTATTACGCTCTTTTTTTTAGCATAATTATATCTTCATCGATCAATATAGATTCATATTACTGTAGCATGAGGTTAACGTACTCAATAGAACATCTTGTAGACGAACATAATTGTAATACCTCAAAAGTTCAGAGAAAAAACTTTGCCCTCTAAAATGCATGCTTATAGTGAACAAATGAAACAAAATTTTCGATCGATATCTATTCATTATCATATCAAATTCTTTTTCACAATTCTCATTATCTAGTTCTTTGTTATTTTCCATAGAATTCTTTTTTGTTAAAAAACATAGGTTGTGATTTATCGATCGACTGGTCAAATATTCAGTTACTAATAGATCTTCACCACTATTAGAAAGCGATCTATGTACTTTAAGCTTCGTCACGTCCTGTTTGCTAGAGGTTTTCCGTTGCTGAAAAACGCTGTAATCAGCTGATTTTCGATGTTTATGTTTTCTCATGTCGTTTCAAACCTCCTCATTCTAATAAACTCACTGAGAACTCACAGAATATGTTCCCATAGAGAAGATATCGTCTAATTTCTTTCACTATGTTCTCATTTATTAGATGGAATTTTTCTTTCGTTATGTTAAAGGAGATATCGGGATAAAAATACTTGAACTGATTGGCTAATCTTTAATCACTTCAAAGCTTTATTTTCCATGAAATTGTCAGAGTCATCGAGTTACAACCTCAAAATCCTTAAAAATAAATCTGTGTTTGTTGAAATTCTCACTTAATTATTTGATTCATCTAACCAATAGTCCTCATCTCAGCACTTTTCAGCTGCTATTTCAGCACTCATATGAAAGACTACTATGAAAATGATAGTTATTGATTGATGGAAATCATTGCTGGAATGCCCTCTCTAACTCACCACCATCTGGTGGAGTCTTAAGAGATCTTTATGAAATGGATTAATTTTTTATTTAAGCAATCCATTACAATTTTTCATATATGTGAGTTCAGCGACGCGAATCAGTTAGAGCTCATCAGATTTCCCAGGAGAAATTTTTTTTCTTAATGAAAAAATTAATCAAATAAATTAGGAAATTGAATTAATGGATGAGTTTTGCAAAATGATGAAAGTTCTAGAAAATTTTCACTGAGCCCATTAGAATTTCTGAGTCAAAAATTACAAATTTTCGTTCTCCTTTCAGCTTTTCCTTTTATCGATTATTTTTCTCCTTTCCCTAAGAACTATTTTAGTAGAAATTATTATTTCTATACGAAATTTACTTCACAGATTTTTCATAATTTTTAACACTTTGGAGACGTAGTGGCGCAGTGGTGAAGATGCCACAGTGACACGCATGCTCGAATTGGTTCGCAGCCGACCCCCAGACGTACCAACATCGCCATCCCTCCGGACTCGCTAAATCGGGTGACGAGAGAAATCTGGATAATATAAATAGCATTGGTTCGAAAAGAGTAGTGAACTCAAATCACTGTAGAGATTAGACTCGCATTCAACAAACCTCAACGATATCACGTTGAACACGAATGCGAAGACTCTTTTAGCCGTTTTGGATTTTTTTCACTTGATTTCCACGTTCACTTCTTCGAATACTGTATTGCTCATCTGGATCAATAATTTCTGCAAAGCCTGCATTAGGAATCGTCCGATGCCACTATTGATTTCTGTTTTATTATATTTTTTTGTTTATATTTTCTATACATATACTGTTATCGATTGGTTGTCCTCATCAATGGTCAGATTGTCACCTCCATTTTGACATTCGGATGTAAACATTCAACGAACGAACGGATCTCATTTGCTCACCATCATCGGCTTTAAGTATCTTCCTCACTTCCCTCAATGTCCACACCTACTTGAACTCTGTGATAATCCTGAAATTCAGTTGAAATTCAAGCGTACCTTTTCAAAATATAGATGTAATACAATAGCAATTAAGCTATCAGTCCTTTAACACCATATAGCTAGTTATTTTTTAATCACCAATATATCGATCACACAGGTAATTGTGCTAGTGATTTTGTATCATAGAAAAATTGACCTATCCATCAATCAATTGTTATGAATCGAAAATCAACTGTGCGCGGTTTAGTTATACATTGAACGATTTTCTTTTCCCGTACAATCTCTAGGTATTGATCCAAAATCGATTTTTTTTGGGTACGGTAATTCCACGTATGCGATATTTCAAAACGATTACGTCATCCACATCTATTGATCGTAGCTGTGAACAATAATTGGAATGAATTAGAAAATTTTCATTGAACTTAAATAAGTTCGTAGAAGCATAGTGATAAGAAAAAGCATGTTATCAGAAAATTTTCATTGTTCTTTCATTTAGTCAAGACTATGAAAGACAACAATCTAATAAATAATTATGCATATATGAGATTAGGATAGGTATAAGCATTGACGTAATTTATCACTCCGGAGATCCGGCACTCATTTGTTGTCTTGATGTAATGGTAAAGGTATTTTGATAGGAATGGTCTACAGAATGACTTGAAAAGAACAGCTCACAGCCAGGTCAGTACTGCTATCCTCCTAAATTATTCTGGTACCAATCCACCAACCCCTGAGGGATGGAAAGCTTCATTGGCCTGGGAACGGACGATTATACCTTGAAATAATAAATTTTAATGTAAAGCGACAATCTTTGACATGTTCAACTCTTTACGATAAATTCTAAAATGTTTTCTTTGGGTGCTTTTCTTGCTTCATTCCAATCCATGTTTGTTTATACTTCTTCTTGCATCTCTCTCCTTTTTTTCTTCTTTCTGTTAGCTATTTTTTTCTTTCTTCGTACTCTTTTCACTAAACTAATCCTTTTGCCCTCTCCCTCATTCACTGTGGAATCAGTGGCTATAAGGTCATTAGAGAACATCGTACTTTCCCATAGCAGTATTTCTACATGGCAATTCATCCATGTGAATATTCTACAATAGTATTATTCTAATCATTTGTATCACTTCTATTACTCAATCCGTTCATCCATTCCTCACTTCGTTCCGATTATTACTAAATGGGCGGAGTTATGTGACAATTTTCCCACATCGGTTGCCCCTATGACGACTAACCAGTCACCAATCATTTGGTCTCAATTAACAAGTTGCCATTCATGTTCAAAAAGATCTAATGTTATACTGTGTCTTACTGTGCTGTGCATTTACAGAATTTCCCAATTTTTCACGTCTACATCCTCATGCTATAGCTTGAGTATGGAATCACGCCTATGATTTCAGTTCTTTTCTGATCAAATAATACTTTGATTAGAACAAAGAACAAAGATCAAAGGTCGAAGATGATTTCTTCATTTGAGTCCAAATCAACATCAATACAAAATGTACCGTAAATTTTTTGCCTTCAGAGTAGAAATTTCACTGAACATCGACGTGGATTGCTGTATATCAACGATTCACCGTGAAAGTTCCATCTAGAAAAAAAAGAGATAAACAAAATGATGAACAGTGACGTCATCATCAAGATTCTATCAGTCAGCATTCCGATGGGTAGATTATTTTTCTCTTAATGTTTTTTTCATATTTAAATTATCATCTGAAATTATAAATTGTTAAATTGTTTAACATCATTTGCCATTTGCAATTATAATCATTATTGTGATGACAACAAATTCGAATGAACTCATTAATAAATGAGATCACAGTGTGATAGCAGTGAGTGTTGTATCGTTACCTGAAATTGAACGTCATTTCATTTCCGCTTTCTGAACAGCTAAGCCTTTTCCCTCATTGGAGTTGGTTAATTGGTCCCACAATTACTGGATAGAATAACAGCACTGACCTGATAGAGGTCACTTATCGTGATTTGTTGTAGAGAAGATATATGCATTCAATCACTTCTGTTCTGAATACTGGATGAAGTTCAATGAGGGTTCGAGTACCGTTGATGCTTCGAGTTTTACGACCACCTCATCATCGTGGATATATCAAGAATAAAAATCATTTCGTAGCTTAATCCAATACAATGATGATCTCGTTCTACACTTGTTAATTTTAAACGAATGTCATATTCTACTTCACAACAACTAATTGACGATTTGTTTTAAATTCATAATCTCCTTTCCCCTCCTCCTTTTTTTGTAGGAAAATAACATTCAGACTTCACGCTTTTCTTGTTTTTTTGAAGATTTCTGAGGGAAAACAGAAGAAATTGGCTTTTAGAAGCCTTCCAGTCGATATAATCGATAGCCAGATTTCTTGCATACTAATAAGTTTTTTGAGGGAAAGGGAAGAAGAAACTTGTTCAAATAAATACTTGTATGTCTAGTGAGGTACATAATGAATGAGGTGAAATCTTATCAATGACAACGTTATCGACAATGACAACTTTTTTATCTATATTGAAGCACAATATTCCTTTACTAATTTGAATAGATATTTAATGTGAATTTTTGACGAAAAAAAAAACATTTCGGAGGGAAAATAACTGTTCGAAAATTTTTCACCAATTCTCAGTACTTTAGATTCTCAGCTCTCGCCAAAGGTTAAGAAAAAGTAAACTCGAAGAAAGCTATTTAATTATTTATTATTTCATGGAAGTTCAGACGGCAAATTACTAGAGAAGCTTATTTTGTTTAAAACTTTTCCTCAGTGAATGCAACATTCTCATAAAAATATCAAGGCTTTTTTTAATCACTTATCTCGAAACTTCAGAATTTTAACCAACGATATTTCACCCATATCGTACCCTCTAGAAACTCGTCCACATCTAGAAGTGTCTGTCAATTTTACTCGACAACAAAAGTTTTTTTTTTCGTTTTGTAGTGTTGGCATTGGAATGCATACAGTGCGATAAAAATGGAGCGTGGTATTCAGAAGAACAACACGAACGACAAATTGAACTCTGCCAGAACGGATCCGTTCCGAAGACCACGTGCCGGAATCAATCACATACCCACTGCATCGTCAGTTGGTACCGTAGTGGAGACAGTAAAGGTAAAGTATGAATAAGTGAAAATGAACAAACAAAAGCTGATGAGGTCATTCGACCATTGCAGATCAACAACCTCAACTATTATCCTCTTTTTTCATTCAGTAATTATTTCCTGTTTATAACCTTAGTGGAGACAGTAAAAGTGAGGAAATGATTTATCCGACCAGTCATTTCGGACGAATTTCTCTGGTTCATTATGTGCGATAATTATTGCCAGTAAAACGTAATTATGTTGACTCAACGAGAGATGTTGGTTGCTTTTCATGCACGTCATTTGTCAGTTGTAAGCTAAGCTTTCTGTCTCTTTCTTGTCACCAGCTTTCCGCTTATTTATATCTTTCGTTCCCTGAGGACGAAGTGTGATGGGAATGTGGAAAGATGACGAGCAAAATGAGTGAAACAACACAAATAGAAATCTCTATAGAAATATTTGCCACACTTTTGATCTTATCAGTTTTCTAATTCAGATTTGATCTATTTCATTCGTTATAAAAACACTGAAGCGTTTAAAAGAAAAGCTGGAAAACTAGGAAATGACAACATCACTACTGATAAATACCATGAGTGGTTCCGATAAATAACGAATTCTTGTCAGTACCGTGAAGGCCTTCAGTCGTTCACCTCATACTTAAAAATTCACTAGTAGACTGTTTGCTTGATAACATTGCACTTATTATGACAAATTACTACCAATATTTTCGGAAAAAATGTTCCGTGTTTGAAAACATCCTTTATGACTAATTTTCAAATGAGTTTACGGAAATGAGGCGTTCAGTATTCCTTATAATGATGACTTACATTACTGGAGCCAGTAATGCTTGAAATCGATACAAATCTACATGGAAGCTTAATGAAGGAGATATAACGTAGACAATTTTTGTTTAAAACGCACGCAATATTACAGACAATACAGATATAGACGTCTTTATGAGTATGTGAAACGTGTAATTTCGTAATTTCGTATTCATAAATTAAATTTTCAAGTCAAATTATGATTCCTAATAGTCTTAAGGACTGAATATGTCCATTGAATTATTGGCTTTTCCTCATGGTGCTAATATGAGATTATGTGGGATCTTTATGTAAGCTCATCATTCTCCGTTATTACTCAATAGCTTCCACTCATCTAACTGTACTTTGATTGATTTTTTTTGTAAATGCTCATCATAAAAAGCTCAACCTTAACGACCTTCATGACCGATGATTCTTCCACATTAAACTACCATCCATCTAGTAGAATTATTGGGAAAAGATTGTTTTTGTAAAACATATTTTATTTCATTCATTTCATCGAATTTCACTCTTTTACGTTTTTCATCCTCCAAATGATTAAAGTATCAAAGATCAATTCTTATAAGTAAAGCCTCCCATACTTTAGCTGAAGAAAATTTGACTAATTTCTACTCAATGAGTTCCCTTTCTTCTGATTAAACCTGTTTTTTTTCATTCTCTAATCGACTACGATCATCTGATCCGAAACAGTAATGCCAATTTCCATCAATATTGTATTGTCCTCCATCATAAACTTGCCGTTCGTTCATGCGCTCTAACGCGACTACAATTAACGACCTTTAATAGGTTCTGGAGCATGTGCTTTCAATATAATACGCCATTTAATTGTATAATAATTGCCAGCTCTTAGGAAAGAAAAAAAACGGAATATTCGTAGAAGAAGGAAGTGATTGAGAACCAGTTTCATCCAGCTGTAGACTTTATTGTACTTCTGGCACGACAATCCTGACGAGTTGTCGTGGGTAACTTTAATGAAATAGTTGTAATACGATTAGTATAGTCCTTGTATTCTCCGTTAAATATTTAACCATATGATAGCTTTGAGACAAATGAGGAATGGATGGAAAATGGAAATTTATTGGTGTTGAGTCAAATCAGTAAATCGTTCAGAATATTTCAAGCTGTTTTTTTTTCAGATCGTGTAGTTACTGAACGAAAATGTGGTGTAGTGGATGATGTGACTGGATGTACTTTGTACAATTCGAAAATTACCCGAAAGGTTAGTAGTAATCAATTGGCAGCACTCTTCCTATTTGCTACTATGATTGTAATCTTATCGGATTAAATCACTAAGGAATGATTCAGAAAATATGTTGAGCTACAGGAAACGAGAATTGAGTTGCAAAGCTTTAAACAATGGCTAGGACATTACAGTATTTCCCTCAGATCCTCACTGATAGACATTGGTTTAGGTACGCCATCTTCTATCCGAAGATCACTCTTCTGTTCGACGTGAAACGTCCACACTTTTTGTGGAGATAAGTATTTAGAATCTTTTCATTACAAATCCACTTTCTTTAACGAATAGGAAATCGATTTCTTGGACAACTCATTTGCATAATTTCTCGCTACTGTCTTCCATAGGACATATTTTAGGTATGCAGCGAATCATGTCCGGGCGGAGAATGTTTCAATGCTGTATCAAAAACGCAAACAATCACCGTATTCGTTACAGCCCTGCTATTGTTACGATCACTGTGAAACATGTTGAAAGTGATGCTGCAGTATCTTCGAATGTTTAACGATCATTCCACTGATGACCATCAACTACAGCTGATTGTAGGCGTTCATTTGTAAACAAATTTACGCCAGAACCGATTTCATCATGATAATATTAATGATAGGAATGTCGAGAATATCATGATATTCGTTGAGTTATTCCTTCAACTGTCAAGCTTCCCGACGACGGTGAAATGTTGAACGGTTAAGTTTTAATAATTCACACTAGTCAGTTCATCCACGTGTGCTATATAGCTCTTTTTCTTTCTAATTTTGATACTTATCGATTTGTTGCCTCAATTTTTGGATTATTCTAGCATTTTTTACAAGTCATCATTTAGAATTTATGTTGCTTACATGCAGAGTAAATGCTGTTCACTATATTCATCTCATGTAAAACATCCGTATCAATTAGTAAAATATTAATCATCATCAGTTATTTCGAAATAATACAAATTAGTTGTAATCACTCATTAGAATGACTGTTTTTCCTCAGATATTTTACCTTTGTATGCCTCTATTTCTTATTTATTGATACTTTTTGAGATAGCCTAGCCGAAATTCACTGCCTTACAGATTTCTCTTCTCATAAGCTGCATACTTAACAAAACATAAAGTTTCCTACATTCTTCCCATCTATTGATGTTAATCTTCTTTGCTGATTATATGACGAGAAAATTCATCGAAGACTGATACTTGTCAGAGTACTACTACTTTGGCTTAGATATTTCACTAATGAAGAACAGTAGTATTATGATAGAACCTATTAAGGTACCTTTTTTGCTTAAATCCAGAATAAAATGTTTTCAATTACTTGTTCTCTACCAACTATTGTGAGTTATAAGGGTTTCGCTCTTATATCTCTAATGGTACTGAGTGAATTACAAAACTTGAAACCTCAGGTGGAAATCGAACCGCGTCTGCAGATGTCTAGTCTGGTGTCCTACCGCTTTCACACTAGTCAGTTCATCCACGTGTACTCTAGAGTTCTTTTTCTTTCTAATCTTGATACTTATCGATTGTCTGCTTCAAATTTTGGAATAGTCTGACATTTTTCATAAGTCATGTTTCAGAACTTATGCTGCTATTGGAAATACTGAGTCCTCGTTCTGCAATCACTCAATACTTCACTTATTATGTCTAGGTGGATATTCTATCAGCACTCGCTCGTTAACGTGCTCATTAACTAGAAATAATGAATAAAAAGGTGTTCATTTTAATTACTCTATGATTCATGTATTTATCACGTGCCACGCAAATGATGACAATGAGAAATGATGTCATTCTCATAAAAAACGGTTCCACAATGATATGATCTACATCTATAATAGTAGTATACACAACTATAAACTGAAATAAGTTTTGGCTTTGAACTCTGATATGCTTGCTTATGCTACTCCCAGGAGTGTACACCTTCCATTTGCTTTCATTGGAGGTGATTAAATGCGAGATTGATCTATACACTAGCTTGAGGCAATCAAACCAGTGCTACGTATTCCCTTCACACAAAACAGAAAACGAACAATCCTTAAACATTTAACATTTATTAGAAAATTTAAATAAATCTTTGGTATGGCGTTCCATACAATGAACTTTCAAGGCATCAAGATCATAGATATTGATCATAAGATAGAATAATCTCTGGCGTTTGTCAATCCACTTTGGCGGAATGCGTCAACGCATTCGTGTTCAAAATGATGGAGGTGGCTGAATGCCAGCCAGGTCTATACAGTGACTTGAGGATAGAGGATGCCTTCAAAAATCGATGATGGTTGGGAGCATTCCTTTTTTAATGTACGCCATCAACCTTTGCCGGTGACTCACTATTTCAATATGTTTATGTGATGATTTATGTAGGAAAAAAAGCATGATTGGTTTTAGGGAAAAATCCGCATTATACCATTGACGACAGATCAGTGCGAGGTCTTGGGATCAAAGGTCCTGATCACTAATCTGTACGTTCTCAATCACTTAACTATTGAGTCTAAATTCTGGTGCCTCAAAATTCCACAATGAATAAGTAGTAAGTATGGATTTATTGCTATTCGGGACATTAACAAGTATGCTCGCAATTCTCCTCAGTAAATAGCAGAATATCATGGAGCTACTGATAATGCCGGAAGCAAAGGCAGTATATCTGGTACTCAAAAGTGTTGACTGGAATGCAGAGAAAAATAAAGCAGTTAGAATGATCCTCAGGCTAGTTGAATAGTGGATGAAAGGTAGCATGAAGAGTTTTGCAACCCTAAAGTCACTGTAGTATAGGAGGTTGGCAGACAAATTCATCAGAATTCTAGTTATTTGTTATACAAAAGTGCCATCATCCACCATAACTGGTTTTTGTATATTTCTTGAATGTGCACATAACAATACAATGATTAAAGCAATCTATAAAACCATATTTATTATGGATATTATCAAAACAACAAATTAATTCGTATGGAATACATTTATCACTGATTCGCAACGTAAATACTACCTTAGTGATAGAATAGCATAAATAAGGCATTTAAAACACAAACATTCAAAAATAGCAGATCACATAAAGCAATGTTGATGTGTCATGCATCTGCACCACCCTACCCCATGATACGAATAGTTTCCGAATTGAGTATTCGAGAAGGGAGAACTGAAATGAGGCAATCCAAAGCAGTTAGAGCTATGATAGAGAAATGGTAGTGGTCCTCGGTTGTTTAAAACATGTTTGTAGAATTCACACGGAGCACTCCTCTTCGATAATGGTTTCATGGAACCTGTTCGATAACAACTCTCTAAGCATTTGCATCTTCTAAGCTTCATACGGTGTGCTCCATTCGTCTCCTCATAAGGACCTGTAGAATTATCCGAACCCGAAGAAATAGAATCATTATCATCACATACATTCAATTTTACTACCTTAATGTAAGGTTTTCTAGCTATATCACCTAACAAATCAGCATCAATAACTTCGAAAATTCTGCCGAAGTCATCAGTATAATACAGATTGTCACGAGAAATACCAAGTTCACTTATCTTCTTGTTGAATGATCGATACAGGTCATCCTTATTATTGTAGGCAATTAAGAATTGTGGTGCATATTCATGATAAATTTTGAATCGTGCAATTTTCATTTCAGAATTGCACTCACTCGTAGTTGAAAGGAATGGTGAACTACAATCCGTATAGGTAGGTATTGATCGACGACGCTTCGTTGCAGCGTGCGACAGGCACGTTTATCAATGAACAACAAAGGGCGTGGCTTATTATTAGCAATCGATTGAAATTCTCCGAATGTCAGACTAGCTTTCAACACAGTGTTGTAGTAAATGTGGACTATCTAACTGAGTATGAGGTAACGGACTGACGAGTTTGTTAGTGTAGCATCGATTGTTACATAGTCATGAAAACGCGTTTTCTTGTTATAAACATAGGACATGGTAGCATAAAAGATGTATGGAAGCAACCTATAACAATAAAACCCATAAGGACGATAAATTCTAAAGTTTCATCGTTTGCAGTACATCGAAGGACTATCAGCACGTGCTGTAAGTGCGTTGAAGTCTTATCACAACTCGCCATGACTCATCGATATGTCGAGTTTTCAACTACCACGCAATTTGTGTTGAATGTACCTCGTTAAACTCGTTAATTTTTTTTCGTTGGTCATAGTCATATTAATCGATAGAATGTGAGGATTCGAAGAAATATGAGTCATCCATTACTGAGTAAATAGTGAATGACGTAATCTCACACATACCACTAATATGACAATTCATAAATATTTAGGACAAATGGAAACGTATCTGAAAGAATTACAGTGTATAACGTACCGCACTCGCTTATTTGATAGACCATTATTGATTGGAGGCAAGATGCAATTTTTTCATTTCAACTATTATGTATTTGTTTAGCTTATCGTCCTTTAAAAAACAACAGAAACAGTGAAAGAAGATATCTTTCCTCATGTTACTCATTAAGCCTCAAATTTGGCGTTTTTTTTTTCTACATCTTCCAACAAAACTAAACAATAAACGAAAATCGAAGCCGTCAGCGTAGCCGCGCGTCGCGCCTCTCCTATGTTCTCCGCCTACCGTCGCCATTGAGGTGCTCCCAAACCCGGTCATTTCCTACAATACGAATACTTCTTAACATTTCTTATTTTTATTATAAACTACCGATGACTGGAACTGCTTCAAATTCAAAAACTATCGTTGTTGGTGTTCGTCACGAATTTTCGCCACAATTTCATATTAACTATAAAGACAAAGACGAATTATATCAATCGTTTCTGAAAGAAATGGATAAGCGTAATGTACGACGTTCGCATATCTACTGGACTGATTGCCATGGTGATCGGATCAATATTAACGACGCTGAAAGTTTGTTTGGTATTGTGAACATCAACTCAACCATGGACATAACGGTTCGTTCTGCAAACAATCGCCTAAAGTCCGCTTCAGATGATTCTGCGGAGAAAACCGACGACCGAATCGAAATCAGAAACTCAAGTTGCATCACACCTCTGTGCCATCGATCATATCATGGAAGTCGACGCTCTTCTGTAAAAAATCGAGGCCAATGTTCGAAAAATCGTCATTGTAACCACGATTTTTCTTACGGACTCAATTGTCATTATCTGAAAAACCACGATTCACCTCCAGTTTTCTCCCATCCACACTGCTATAACCATTGCTATTTCCAATCCGAGCATTCTCCTCCATTCGTAAATGGATGTGGTTATGAATGTGGTGGTCGTGATGTAATGTATAACTATAATTATGGTTTTTAAGTAAAAGTTTTATCATTGAAGTAATGTGTAAAAGTCAGTGAGTGATTCTGCCAATTGCTGTTGTCACAATTTCAACGTGTTTTTTATCGATTATTAAAAGTTTATAAATATGAATCATCGTGTTTATTCTGCGATCAATAGATAAAAATGAACACTGTTTCTCATCAAATGTTCTTCGAGCTGTCATCCTATTTCCAATCGTAGCAAAAGGTATCGCATTACGTTCTTCTTGCCCTTCAAGTTTTCCTTTATCGTTAAGAAAATGTGACAGTAAAACAAATATGATCTGCCTATAATTGTCCTCCCTTTGTTCTTTTCCGATATCCTCAGTTCATTGCCCACTTCTTGAAATCGTCAATACTTCCCATTTGCGCCATAGATCCTTTCGATGATTGTGGGGTGGTCATATAGAATGAGTTACCATGCTTTCGCGAAATAAGTGAACGAATGTGTAGTGCGCTCCGCCTACAGACCCGTAAATGGCAGTGCATTGATGAGTCAACGGTGGTCCAAATTTATTCAACGATTCAATTGTAAATTACAGTCACCTACAAGAACAAGAAGTACTTATCTCCATAGTAAATGTAAGGAACTAAAGATACTAAATGTACAACATACTAGAGCGACCCTATAACGATAATGATAAGTCGCTTAGTACTCGGTATGATTATGATTCAAGCCGGAACGATAGGAATTAGAACTCATAGGATGGATGATGAGTCAAATGCTTTGTCAGGATACTAAAAAGCGGTAAAGGAACGTAAGAGCAAAGAAGGACATATGAAATAATGAAACCAAAACTGTGATTATTGGATAACTTTGAGACTCAATTAAAGACTTGTATAATATGTGGATAACGTCCATTTTTTGGTAAAATCGATATATTTCTAATTATCAACAAATAACTTAATGTTTTAGTGTGAAATGATCAAAAAGTCTCCCTGACGACTTTAATCGATCGATAAGTGTTAAGGTGAGGAGGCCTGTGAAATCTTTAGCTGATTGTACCGCACACATATTGCCCGATATTGCCCGACTAGTTTTATTATTGATTTTTGAAATAGCATCTGCTTCTTTATGTTACCGAATATCACGAGTAAAATAACTTTACCTCAAAAAAACATTAGCAAGTTTTTCGTAAAGGACGTATTGTAGCAGCTTTACATGTGTTATAAGCATGATACTTGTTTGTTCCGTCAC
The DNA here is from genome assembly GCA_000816705.1 of Dictyocaulus viviparus. Taxonomy (NCBI): domain Eukaryota; kingdom Metazoa; phylum Nematoda; class Chromadorea; order Rhabditida; family Metastrongylidae; genus Dictyocaulus; species Dictyocaulus viviparus. The sequence continues at coordinate 113,339 of KN716154.1, read as the reverse complement.
CAGAGGTTCCGTTCGTCTTTAGGTAATTCGTGATGACGACACTATTTTCCTATTCGTTGACATATAATACCTCAACCATATTTTATTCGAATATCCTTACGATGCCGAGTTTATCGCAAAACTATCAATTCTAACATTATTAAATAGTCGTAGAAGTAACTAAGTAACCATGACAGTTTACTCGAATAATTAAACGAGTTAAGTATTAGTATAGGAACTTTTCGTTCTGTTCAATAGTTGTTATTTACTCTCATTTAGTTGCTTCAGGAGCCATCGCTGCACCTCAAGCAATAACTGCATAAATTGTTGACGTATGCAATTAGCAACTGAAGAATGATCAACGCGCCAGTATGTTCTTGAAGTATCTGCAATTCTTACACTCACAACCTCAAAAAGCACTAACACTACACACTCATAAATTCTAAGAGTCCATAATTATTGTTCATTATCTTCTATTAGTCTACATTCCACGATTTTTCTGTATAATACTCAATGTTCCATGTTTCGAGTTAAAAACTTAGAACAACAATGAATAAAATGAATTTATTGTCTGTCGTCTAGTTCTTTACAAAGCAAACAATATAAGAAACATAAACATATGAAAATATACGAGTAATACGTAGAATTTGTAATCGGAATCACCATAACAATATAGACCACGCTATCGTTGTTCGACTTTCTCCTTCTTCAAACTTCTGGTACGAGTTACTTGAGTATTTCAAAAACAACAGATCATTTGTAATTAATAACACTATCATTTGGAAAAGAATCAACTCACATTGAATAAAACACTTCTTCCAATACCACTCGTTATCCTCAAATCACTATCGATTAGTTGCTTGTGAAATCGTTTAGAAATCTTTCCAAGTAGTTCACTTCCAATATGTTCATTAAAAAACCTTACTGCATTAGTAGGGTGATGAAACACTATAACATAGTATAATCCACAGAACGACCAGATTTTATAATTGTGATGGCGACCTTAAGAAGAAGAAGAAGAATAATGGATAAACGGACTTCGGAATGGTTATTTACCAATAACATCAAGTTCATGGTGAAGAAGTTTCACTTGGAACCCGGTTTTTTGTAGGAAATTTACCGAGTTGTTGACGATGCACATATCCACTTCTGAAACTACAGTGCAGTTTTACCACGGAGTGTTACCGCTAAGAGTACTGTTACATGATCACAATTGAGTTAAAAATAACGCTATAAATAACCTTGTTTATTCCGATAATAGTGTGGCACATTATATAAACTAAAATTGATTCTGTTATAGTCGACAATCTCTTAGAAATCAAATTGTTTCTAGTGTTTTAGTGGTAAAATTCATCACGGATATTGAACATCATCGTTATTACAGCGACAGCGAATTGCATCATCTATAAATAAGTCTGTTATGTTCCAAAAAGAATAATAAAGGAATTTTTCGACTATTCAGATACTTTATAAAAGGAGAAAATAGGTTAACAGAAGGAATATAAAATTATCCCACAACGATGCCATAACGATACAACAACGAACGATATTTAACAAATCATTAACAATTGATGCTAGTGATAATGTACATCTTTGGCGAATATGCCTGAATTATCTTTATGATTCAGGATGGTGATAATCGAACTGAGATGGAAGAACTAGTACAACATCATGTATATATATATATATATATATATATATATATATA
>KN716154.1:97618-111510 GCA_000816705.1 Dictyocaulus viviparus | reverse complement strand
TATATATATATATATATATATATATATATATATACCAACTGTTTCTTCTAGAAAATTGTATTAATATATGTTGAGTAAATTAGTTACCAAGTCCGCCTTACTTCTTTATAATATAGCCCCGCCTATAGTTGTTATGTAGCATTAAGGTCACGCCCTTTTCTACTGGCATATAAAGGCACCGAATTTGTCGGGTAAGTTTCGGAGATATGTCGTCAGAATTAGCAGTCGGACCCAGAAGCGTGTGTGTCGAGCTGCGCAGACGATGCACAAAGAAGTTCAATATTGCATACAAGGATAAGGACGACTTGTATGAAAAGCTCACGGACCAGATCGAGAGGCTGTGCGATTCCCGAGCAAAAATATGGTGTGTGGATCGTGATGGTTACTACCACAAGATAAGGGATGCGGATAGCTTGTTCGATACTGTTAAGGAAAACTTGACAATTAGAATTGAAGCGTATCTGAATGAAGGTTCAGAAAGTGTGCCGACTGCGGCACGGACCCCTTTGCATGAAACGGCATCTATTCGCGAGGAGACGAATGCTAACTATTGTCAGGTCAACGGTTCCTGTTTGCTCGGCCTTCCTATTTGCGCGGATTTCGGCGCCTCTTATGGATACGTCCCTGCATATGGTTGCAACTATCTGTGCTGTGTTCCATATGACCCCATGCTACTGGGGTTCAACCCGTTCCTGTCGTCATTCTGGCTTATATGTCCCATCGGACAGGGGCTGTTACCTGGAGCGCCGGCTCATCATGGAGCCAGCCGTCCTGAAGCTCGTGTAAGGACACCTTACAGCAGTTGGTGCCATGTCCCACGCTTTGTGGGTGGTGATATGATGCAGTAGATTCTTTGTGCATGTGTTCTTGTTAAAAGTTAGTTCATAAAGTTTTCTCTTGTTAGTGTTTTGTAGTTTTAGTCTTGTTTTGTAAACAATGGAAGTTATGACATTAAACACGGAGCACAAGGACGCGCTATGGTCGCGTTAGCATGTGTTTTGAGCAGCATTGAGCTTCTTGTGGCTCACATCAATACTAGATAAGATAATTGATCAATCTCTTGTAAGCAGGATGCTCCAACGCATTCGTTTTCAACGTGATATCGTGGTGGTTGAATGCGTGCCTGATCTATACAGTGACGTTAGTTGAGCATCCTTCACTAATTCAGTGGCAGTTATCTTACCTGTGGTACCAATTTGCTGACCTCGGGGCGATGGCGAGCTTTGTAAGCCTGGGGGTGGCCGCCAACTGATTCGGACCGGCGTGTCACCGCCGCATCTTCACCCCTGAACCACTGCACCCCTATATTATAGCAGAATCAACCTGATGTGACGAGGTCCCTCTATATATAACGGGATTACCATCATTTAGTTGTGGTCCAAATAACGTACTTATTTGTACTGGTGACGCTTATTTTGTCAATAAGCAAGTCTCGATGAATTCCTGACATGTGTGTTGTAGGCGGGGAAGATGCGGTGTGTGTATGATAAGTAACGGTCCTCTAACAAATCACAGATAAGCCACTAACAAGTAACGTTCGTTGCGATTGCTGTGATAAGGATTTTCTCGGTGGTTCTACTAATCATTTAGTCCAATTGTCATCGAATTAAGCGGCAACTATGTTTGACGTGAGTACATAGGTTTATGTATTTGTTCATTTTCTTATGCGTTCTAGTTTACGTCTCTTAGTGACCGTCTATTATTCAGAAGTTCAGCTTGCATAGTAATTAGATGCTTAATCACTTTGTGTCCAAGGGTTTACACAGTATATACACGAGTTTAAAAAAAATTTTGAGCAATTTAAACTATTTTGTTAGGCACCATGCGGAGTGGACTAGTGCATTAAGAAGTATGCTGTAGATTATCTCAATGGAAATCCAAGTCGGAAATCTACCATATCTCTCAGGCCTGACGAGCCTTCACAACTATTATAAAATGTATAATACCGATCCAGCAGTTCACTTAACTTGAAAATATCGGTGCTATGGTATTTGGGGTAGAGCGTAGTAATCGATCAGTATATATTTGAACTGTATACTAATCTCTAACTAATCAATAGGTCGAAAAGCGCAGTTTCCCTCATAGTCGACATTTTGACACAATAATGTAGCTATATGGTACGAATGGTTATTAATGATCAATTTTAGAAGAACGAACGGCATGGTTAAAACGGTACAAGACGTTCATAAGTCTAGTCATTCTACTAATAAGTGATTATATTATGCAGTCGTAGCAATTGTATTGCTTTTAAAACACTTAAAAAATGATGATCTACTTAATTATATCTATTGGTAGAGGTTCGCACTGGAGATCGCTAAGGTAATGATCGCGCGATCAGTAGATAAACATTCGAAATGGAATGTACCGCTTGTGAAGCTCTGTGCTCAAATTTCAGTCAGCTATTGTAATCTTCCTGGAATGTGTTGCCGTATTCGTTCCATTATATTATTCAATGGTTGCAGCTCGATGGATTAACTCATCTTCTAGTGAGTGCTCCTTTCTAAAATCGATCTCTTAATTTACAATTCATTTACTTTTACTAGTATTTCATATTTGGGCATCATAGAAGCGATAAATGTGCTCTCATCGGTTTCGTCTTCGAAAAAAATCAGTCACGGACGTATGAAAAGAATGCATATCGATCATGGTGATTCTGTGTCATCGTTAGGATCTGCCGAGGTTGAGAAAAAAGTGAAAACACTGAGGGTTAGTGTATTTGCCATTTTTGATGATCATCAGGCTACATATGATACTTTCGCTATTATTAATTTTTGAATAAGTTTTGGCGCTAGTTAATCGTATTTGGGATTCATCTAAGAATTCGCACGCATTAGTGTTAGTGATATGTTGGTGTGTTATCACTACTCACCCGTTCGAGTCTCACCTAAGACTCCAAGTTTTATGATTAACTCAGCAGCGTAGAATATAGCCTAATAAAGTTTATAGAAAATATATGATTAATATGTAAGAAAAACGTTTCTGTTCATGGAAATTATTATTACACTTCAACAAAATTAACATTCAAAATCACTGCCACATTTACTGGAAGAGAAAGTTCTTTTCGTTGATCATTTACTGAGTCCAGCAGGCACCGATGAGACCGTCATTCCTCCCTATGGCGCGTAGGGGTAGTCCATTCTGTTATCCTAAAATCATTAGGAACTACGAATAAAGCCGGCGTTTATTTCAAATACGTTCACCCATCTTGCAGGTAGTCGTCAAGTAGAACGTTTGTTCTTCATGAACAGGATCTTATTTCGATCTTGTTATCTTCCTATCTTTTTTCCAGTGTCGTTCAATTCGCTCTACATCATCTCTGCTTCTTCTGTACTTATTAAAAATATGATGATATCGTCCGCAACATGAAAGTTTGACAGCGATATCCATTGCAAGGTGACAGTGAACATCTCTGGCGAGATCGTGTTGCGATCTTCTTTTCCAGTGGGAATAGTAAGGGTCCAATCGAAAAACTTGATATTCGTTGTTCACTTTCGATAGCAGTCGTTGAGAATTTTCACATAGGACAGTTCTACTCCCTTGATCGACAAGTGCTCACTGCACAGCGTCTGTTTCGACGCTGTGAAATGATTCTGGTGGTACTAATGTGGCATGGTATACTAGTGGCATGGCATGGTATACTAATGCAAGTGGTACTCTCGACAAAGCTCTATAACCCTTGCTACCTTTTTGATGTCCTTCATACTGCAGAATTCTTTGTTTAATCTTGCTTGTTCTACAGGTTTAGTCTATTCCATTTTTACTGAGTGCAGCAAGATAATTTTTGTAGAAAACTTGTCACATACGCTTGATTGACGGACCAGAAGAATGTGCTTGCTTGATTTTGACTTTTTTCCATCAAGACGGTTTAGATTCATGATAGGTACACTCTACTCTAGGTTTCCAAGCCAAAATGGAAAACCTAGGAACACTTCTCAGCTACGTTGGAGCGGTAAATCATCTGGGAGAGGTAATGGAGTAACATATACCATATTCTGTTGCTTATCAAGGTGGAATCGTAGCCTTAGCAACAGAGTTTCAAGTGATTGGTACAGAACTGAACATGTGAGTAATCTATGCCACGGTAGAGTTAGGCAGTAGCTACAATCAATCATTCTTCTCCTAAAGCACAAAAATTGCCGACTTTTCAACAAAAGCATATCGTTCTCATCCAACGAAATGTTAAAATAACTAATTTTCCTTCGATATATAAATTTTTAACACTGCTTGTGGTGAAGACCTGGGATTGGGAGCTCTCTTAAGGAAGGAAGGGTTTTCTTCCTAATTTAAGGAAACACTCAGATTGTCAACGAGATTTCTATGTCGATAATCCCTCGTTCACCGGTTTTTCCATCCTCGATGCTGAGCGGTGTGAGAACCGCTGAGGAGCAATAAAGTTCTGAATTAACTCCAAAACATCAATGGGACAAAAATTGTCAATTTCTAAATTAAACATTACTAGTAGTTGTGTTTTTGGAAATATTTTCTAAAGTACAAACTATAACTTGACGGTGATTTCAGCACGAAATCGGTGATTCGGCTTTGGAACTATCCAGTCGTACCGCATCAGCGACAAAAATCTAGTACAATCGAGACCAGTGCTATTTATAAGTGCTTCATATTTTTCATTTTCAAGATGAAGCTTTAAATCTTCATTATGCTGAAGTATTTTTTCTTCAACTTACCTGATGACTAACATGAAGTACGAATAAATAACACAAGAATGACTGAGAAAAAAAAAATAAAGGATTTCGAGACTTTTCACAAATCGATTTCTTTCACTTTGTTTTTTTTTCTAATGATATCAAGAAATCACATAGAGAAGATCAGAAAAAAGGGAAAATAGCATTTCTGCTCCAGAAAGAAAAGAACGTGTTTTACAAGAAAAATTAAGTGATGCTCTAGCATCACACTTGGAACAAAGCCAATATAAACATTTAGAATAATGGAAGGATACGGTATATTTTCTTAAAATGAACTCATTAAGATTATTTTCCACAGACAAATTTGTAGGTTTTTTTTTTCAAATTCATATTGGAATATCAGAGAAGATTATGTCCGCGTACGAAGTTGGTTTTGTGTTTCGATGAAGTTATCTTTACAATACTATAAATCTGTATTATTCATAAATACCAATACATTTTGTCATATATGTAGATCAGTACCTGTATAAATGGATAGAGTAACGGATTCTGATGAGTTGAGGCAACCCAGTCAGTTCCAAAATAACAATGGGACAGTGGAGGGAGGTGCCACGGTGAGACGGAAGCCCTAATCAGTTCGAGGCCGCTTTCAGACCTACCAAGCCTACCATCCGTGCAGGGTCGTTAAATTGGTACTAGAGTAAGATAACTAGCATTGGCTTAATGAAGAGTAATCAACTCAAGTTACTGTACAGACGAGGCTTGCATTTAGCCACCTCCACGAAATCAAGTTGTAAACTAATACGTGGGCGTATCCCGTCACAAAGGACTGATCAACGCCAAAGTTTATACTTATTTCTATAATATTGGTAAAATAACTTGATGAGTAGATCATATTGTAATTAATTTGATGGCTATTGATTGATCGATAAGGGAAACTGCATATGGTTAGTGCAAAACAATTAGAAAGAGTGGTGGTTAGAGCCATTTTATCAAGTATATCAACAAAATATATGTATATGAGGTATGTTTTATAAAACTCATTCATTACTTAAACACGGATGCTGTAAGGTAATATGAGTATATTGTATGGGTTAAAATAGAATAGTGTGATTGAATGAGTTTAACGGATTTCATTTTCAAAATACTGCTCTTTTGTGGAAGAAAACGAAAAGCGATTCAGCAAGTGATAGAACGCTTGGCCATGAACGATTACGAGACCGAAATTTGGTTTAAGTTTACTTATGATCCGAGTCTACCATGGTGGCTTATTGCTTTACCAGGTGAGTACTCTTTTTTCTACCTTAAAAAGAGAAAAACCTATGCATTTGTGTCTAATGTAATATCGTAGTGGTAGATGATTGAATACGAGCCTGGTCTTATACAAAACTTGAGTTGACCACTCCTTACCACGTCAGTAATAATTGTCTTATCCAGATTTGCGCGCTTGCAACTAACCAACCGTGGCTTGTTAGGGCTGGTGTCGACTGAGAACCTGATTCGAACTTGCTTATCACAATGGAACCTCTACCAATACAACATGTGCCCTCCAATAAATGATTTCACTTGAATCACCTGGGTTTCCGTTGATAATTGACAGAGTCGGGTGTGCACCAGTAAATTTCGATTTCTTCTCATCGCGTACGAGGTTAGTCTCCACTGGGTTCCTTTCGCACTAGAGATTCATTGAGCATCATAATCCCTTTCTATGGCCTCTGTGATGAGGTTTGATGAAGCGTTGAGTCGCGTTAAGTGATCTTTCATTATACTTTCGTGATGTCCAAGTTTCCGAAGCATACTCTAAGGCAGGAGGAACTGTAGTGCTTAGAAAGAGGGTTCGGAGTTTTGTATTCATTGTTCCCTTCACAGTGTCCTCAATGCTCTTGTGCATTTCTCAAGCTGCTCTTTTTCTTCTGCTATGCTTTGGTGCTCATCAGTTACAATTAAATATGTAAAAACGATGTGAATTTTACAGCTAATATGGCTCTTGTTGTTATCATATTGTTGCTATACTTATGTTACATGGCAAACAAAGTGGAGAAATTCGGAAATATTATGAATAATGAGGTAAGTGAGGAAAAAATTACTAAACCTACATTAAATCAGTTTTAATTTTATCTAATTACTGTATTCAATATGATAACTCTTGTTTATGTTGAGAGTTTACTGTTGAGAGTGAGGGAAATAGATTTAACGAAAGGAGAATCCACTTTTTCACAGATATTAGACGAATATCGTTTCGTTAAATGGCATTTAGAGGAGGAAATCATGAAAGAAGCACAATTATATAAACAAAATAGTCGAATACAGGCAATGGAAAAAAAAGTGAGCATTAATTTTCTCCGTGAAATAAAGAAAAAAACATTTGTATGATATTTTTTTCTACTTACAAACAAATTTCATGAAGAATTTCTGTTCAAATGAGGTGAAACATATGGAAGAACGTAAGCAATCGACTTTTTGAACTATTATGAATATATCATAGTATTCAGCTAGCCACGAAACGTGGAACCTCACGCGGAACTCGAACTCGTGTCTCTTTGTGACTAACTCAGAACCATGAGATGCCAGCACAATACCATTATATCTTATCATAAGATAAGATAAGATAATCTTTGACGTTAATCAATCTCTTATGGCGAGATGCGCCTGTACATTCGTGCTTAACGTGATATTGTGTTTGGTGGTGGTTGAACATGAGCCTGACTTATACAGTGACTTGGATGTTGATCGTCTACATTCTCCAACAACTTTCAACAATCTCATTGTTGAGTGATACTGGCTAATTATAATAAATAGATTTTCGTTATAATCTTGTCGATAGAGTCATGTGTTTTTTCTAGTTCTTGAGGTTCATCGGAAAGATAAAAGAATTGGCTGAATGTAATCACTGCGGTGAATTTTATACGAAACGAGTTAACACACGTCATCAGAAAGTCATTGTGTATTTCCTTGACATTCAAAAGCTTTTTTGTTTCAATTAAAAAATATTCACCTCATAAAGAACGATTTTCTGGGATATTATCATATTTTATAATATTAATTCATGTTTTTTGAGATAAAAGAAATCAATTTTTAGGTTAAAAAAACTACTGATGATAAGGTAGCAAACAAATCCACTCAACCAGTTATCGCTATCAGTTGAAGAATTGCTCCTGCAGTAATTCTACAGACTGTTTTTGCTGAGGAAAAGCTTATTGACAATTAAGATTATCCAATTTTTCTATGCAACATGTTTTTCTGCTATTATTGTCTTTGATTATTCGCTATGTGTTGTAAAGGCTATAATGTTAAAATCACTAAACAATTATTATCTCAATTTTTACTCAGCTTAGTTATATTAGGAATAAGCTGAGATATTCTATTTCCTAACATAGTCGTCAACTCAAAAGCGTGACCACGGATAACTGAGGTCAACGCTGGTTACGGTAATCTGATGAGTAATTTTATCACTTTTCAGAAATTCTTCTTATTATCCAATCATTTGGTTATTTTCGAATCATTAAGCTTTGACGTTGATCAATCTCCATTGTGGCGAGATGCGTCAACGCATTTATGCTCAACGTGATATCGTTGAGGTGGTTGAATGCGAGCCTGGTCCATACAGTAACTTGAGTTGACCCTCCAGCTAAATCCACCATCATACTTCAGACCACCCAACTCTTTGTCGTATCACCAAGGTCTCATTTGAGTGGGCGCTATTTGTAGCAGTACACTTATACCTTTCGTTAGAATTTATTTCAAAGCCGATAAATCTTTCAAATGATGGTATGTTAGAAGACGCACTCCAGTTGTTAGGCAATTTGATAATCATTTTGACTCAAAAAATAGGGTAACCACAAATTCATGACATGCTCCGTTCAGTATTAGCAATTCGACACACATTCTAATAGAGCGTACCGTATATTTCCATTTTGTGTTTTTTTATTTGTCGCTGAACAGCATGCATTCTGCACCATAGAGCAAACGTTTGTTTTGGTTGTTTGCTATCGATTGATATGAATGTAATCAATCAAGAACAAGGATAGAATAATCTCCATAGGAAAACGTTTGGGGATCATCAATGCGTAATTTATTGCTGAGAAAATCGGTTCTTCAAATTCTCACCGAATTACGGGCAGCACCACCAGCCTTCTCTCGTCGATGTTGATAAGAACTCCGAATTTTCTTGCTTATTTCCACCGGGATTGCTTATCATTTGCTTTTTTTTTCAAAAATATTCAACAATTGTACTCATCTAAGCGCAGGTTTTCGTAATGCCTCAATTTTCTTTAAGTCAAGACATTGAAATTGTGTACGGATTGCTCACGAAACTAGATGTTAGTATTCGTTTCACTACATCGTTGATGATTCTGTAGGGCATTCTAGACATTTGTACGTTAACTGTTGAATCCAGAATCTTTGTCGTTCTTCCTGTTAACTTACTAACATACGTCTACATAACCTCACATCGTTTTGATTCAACATATAGAACAAACCTATACGTAAGCTATAACTACGAGCAATTTCACTCAAGACAAACTCCATCGCTATAATCACCTCCTCTCCTAATACGATCGTGAACGAAAGCGACTACTTTAAAGTGAGAATCGAGGATAATTCACAACTCTAATATAGTTCAATCCGCGCATGATTGCATCCAGCCACCTCATTGAATACCTGTGTCGTTTCTCATATGAAGCATCTGAGTAAACATAATGTTTTTACGTTACAAGCAATTTTTCTCTTTGTTGGTATTCTCTGATATTTTTATTCTTTTATCGTTCTTGCCTAGTACTTTTTTTCTATATAGTTAGATTTCTCTAGTGTTGAGTTATTTTTTTCTTCACCATATTTTCTACTCTTTGCCTCTATTCTTGCTTATTTTTATTTTCTACTTCATTTATGGTTATTGATATTTTATACAGTTATTTAGAAGCTTCTCGATAGTTATGGACTTGTTAGTGCAATGTTGAACGAAGCTGAAAATTGTGCATTATACGTTGGAAAATCTTCAAAGAAGAAAAAGGCCAAGTAGGTTGTCTGTGTGAGTTAGTGATGTTGTTATTTGTGAACAAGGTTATTTGTAGACGAAAAAGAGGACAACAATGGGCATTTTATATGGAGTCGTTTAAGAAAACCATTGACTGTCTTTACGAAATATGTCGCTCTGATGGCAATATAAATGGTTGTAAAGTTAGTCTTTCACATCTTATTGTTCTTTGCCACGTCTTATATTTTATCCTTTTGGAGTGTCTTGGCTTAATTTTGTTCAGGAGGCCATTATGTATCTTGAGAATTCAAAGCGTGATTTTGAATCGTTAATAAATACTATAAATGTTGAAACATCTTGGGACGTGACCAACAAGTATGCAATAGGAATATTCTACATTTCATTTTGTTCAGTACTTTTCAAAAAACTTTTTAATTAGACCGCATGCCGTCGCGTGGGAAATTCGGAAGTCGAGTCGTACGCCTGTTCAAGTTTCACTTGATTCATTAACTTCGCAAGTTTTTGTTATTGTTAGAATTTTAACCAATATCCACTTTTTTTGGCTGCATCTTATTTTTTAATGTAACCTTATATTTAGGACTAATATTTCGTTACAAGATGAAAAGAAGGATTTTGAGTACGAATGCGAAAATTCTAAAGTAGATGGGCAACGTAAGAATACTCTAGAAATGTTCTTGTTTTATATTTTTGATTAGTGAGTGGTACGTTTATTTCAAAACCTTAAGAAGATGGGTGGCAACTGGTTTTACCACGTCGAAAAAGAAGTACAAGTACTACAAGTGAAGTCGCAGGTTCACATACTGAAATTACAACGCTACATCAGGCTGTAACACCTGAAGCAGAGGTGTTAATTTAATTGGTGTATCCATTAGCTATATATACTTTTTATAAAATTTGACGCTAGTCTTTTAAGCCAGTTCGTCTAAACGTATATGACCGTCTATCCGCTCCTAGACGTACTAATTCGCCTTCAGTATCTAACACAGGATCATCGTCTCCACGGTGGAACACATCCCGTTCTTCTGTTGGGACACAATCAGCTCGTCTGACATGTCCCCGTAGTGCTATGGACCTACCTCAAACAAAAGTGCATTGGATACTTAACATCTTTTATTTTGTGTATTTTTTAGTGTCCTCTTTAAGGCGTCCATGGCCAAAATGGCGTACAGTCGGCAATTGCTTTGGGAGCGTAATCAATCTTTATTAGCTGAAAAGCTTCGTGCGAGACAACGTATGGAGAGAATAGACAGACATAAAAGGCGTACTGGTCCGACAAGATGTGGCATTCATTTTGCAAATCGTTCTGTAACTGAGACAACTAACAGCTCTTTTAGACAGGTGGCTTCGAATAGAGAGAAAAGTAAGAATTCTGAAATATGAGTCGGTTTTAAGCATGTGCAGTGCAGTAGTGCTCCTGTTAGTGAAAGTAACCCGTCTGTGGATCGGTCTTTGCAGTCAATTAATGAAGTAGGTGAAGCCGATGAAATCGAAACCGTTCCTGCTGATCCAATGCCGACTCACCATTCGTTTCGTGACAACATCAAATTTTCTTCCACAAGGTATCAAAATCTGAGTTTTAATTGTTGACACTGCTCGATTTTCTTACGATTATCGTGTTAGTAGATCAGAGCCAGCATTTGGTGAAATGTCTTCATTGCTCGGTTTGGATGACGATGTCGAATGGAGAGAGATGACAGAAGAGGAAGAATCGTTAGCCATAGAGGAGCACAGTCTTAATCTGGAAATAGAACATGTATATTTCACCTGTATAATTGAGGTTTTCCTTTTCAAAATAATCCTATTGCTTTTTTAGGAAGAGTCATTTTCAATTGACGTTGAACTTCAACGACAAGTTGCCGCAGAAGCTGAAGCTCTTGAGAAATTTAAGCTCTCAGAAAGAGTCGCGTTCCCTCCCAATAAAGTCAGTATATTTCAAACCTACTCTGTTTTCCGAAAACCTGTTCATTTTAGGATTTTTATATTATAGGAGAGAGACGTTAATAGTGACATTTCGTGCTCAGTCATTACACATTTGAATCGAGGTAATAGTATATTATGTTTTATGTTCGGTTATTAAATGTGCAATATTGTTTCCATCAAACCGAGTTTGAGTCGATAACTGTCTCTCTTTTTTTGTTCATAAAAAAGAATTTGGATTAGTTCGGTGCAGCGTACAATTTTGATAAAACCATATGAAAAATTCTTAAGAGTTCTAGCTTTCTTACTTTTGCATAAACTTTACGATGGAAAAATTCTGGAGATGTTTTTGACCTATAGAACCTTTTCCGAAATCATTTTCAACCTTTGTTTTAAAAAATGTCGCCATTATCGGTGTCGGTTCATCTCGTTTTCCATCCACTAAAAGCTTGTTCGTAATGTGAAGTTTCGCGTGTTCCAATATAAGGATAAACATGTGTGTAATTTATTTGTCTGAGAACTATGCACCATCCATTTCTTGTCTTGACGTAATCGCAGTGCTGGAATGTCTCGAAAGAAGTATAGTCATGTCACTGCTGATAATGTCAGATGATTCTGGCACCAATTTATCAACTTTAAAGGGTTCGAAGGCTTGATTGGTTTAGAATCGAAGTCGATATTACGTGCATACAATATTTAAATGTGCGTATCATTGTTGCGCTATCCTCGTATTGCTCCTTTAGACTTATTTAAAACTGCACAATCAAATGTTATGTCTTGTTATGTAGTGTATGGATTAGAAATAAATATGTATTGTTGTATAGTATTTGCATTTAGACGGGATTTGTGAGAAACCCGTTCGGTCTTGGAGTGAAGTGGTCGCAAAAGAATCATCAGCACCATATCGTGAACCAGGGACTGTGGCAGAAAGACATGAAAAAATGAGCAGTCCAAGTAGAAGAAGGTAAAGAATATGCTATATTGAAAGATTCCATGAATAAATTTTTTATCAACAGATGCGAGAAGGATGACGCTGATTTTCTTGTCCGGCACGCTGAAAAATTGCGTAAGGCTTCGGAATTACGAGCTCAGCTTCAGGCTGAAAAAACTGCACGTTTGCGAGAATTAGCGCGCAGAGTATTGGATTTTTTAAAATTCTTTGAATTTTTAATCTCAGTCTTTTTTATTTCTGAAATGTTAGTACACTTATATTTTCTGGGGTTGTATTAAAGCAGTGCTCGTTCTTATGCTTTTTCCTAGGTAGAAGAAGTCCGTGAGAAGCGACAAAAAGTCATTGAGAGGAAAAGACAGTTGTTGGAAAGTCGTATGGAGAGAGCACAGGAAAATCGTGAAAAAAACATCACAGAAATTATTCGACGGGCCAAAGATGATGAGCAAAAAGTAAATTTTATTTTCGTTTCTCTCACAAAAAATTTGGTTTTGATCTGTGGAGCTTTAATTTCAAGTACTAATTGTGAGTACTATTTTTGTATGATGTATCAGAGATAAATATAATCATAGATGCTAAATTCGAAACGGGCTAGTATTTTAGCCTTCAAATGCTCTCAGAATTTTTCAGGTATTAGAGGTCCAATTCATAAATTCTCTTCAAGGTGGTAATATGGCGCTTGATTTAAAAATGAGGGATGCTGGAGTAGAGGAACGGAAGCAAACAATAGCGGAAGAAAGGGCGAGAAAAATTGAGGAGAAAGCTGCCAAAGAGCACGCTGCTGAAGAAAGACGTAAATATGCAGAGCTGGTATGTTGTTGAAATAAGATTTAAGTTATAGATAAGGTATGCTTGTGTATTTGTTAGGAGCGAATTGCTCGTCTGCAAGTAATAGCAGAAAGGAAAGAAGCACGTCATGCGCACTTAGCTGCACAAAGGAACGAACAAGAAAGGATCCGAAGTGAAAAACGTAAACAGCAGCAGGAAAAGCTCACTGAACATCGTATAGCTGATGCAGAAGAGAACGAATCTTTGAGAAAGCGAATTCAAGAAAAGGTTTGCACTTGTGGTTTCATATGCAGTTACTTAAGTTTTTTTGTTCAGATTGAACTTTCCTGTCGACGTCACGAACAAACTCTAGAAGATGTACGAATACGGGCGCAAGAGTTGTCATCTCCTCGTCCACCGTCAGGTTGCAGATGGTCGTGGTCTTTTGTAGACACTAGTCATTGGCCATCTGATCTCCCCGGAACGAATTTCAAGTGCAGCCTCTGTGGCTGTGAAGTAAGATGCTACGCTCAATGAAATTGGATTGAGACGTTGAAATGTTTCTGAAAGACATATAGTTTCTTTGATGTATATATATATATATATATATATATATATATATATA
>KN716154.1:69647-97143 GCA_000816705.1 Dictyocaulus viviparus | reverse complement strand
CCCCGCCACGCATACACCCCCCTCCACGATATCACGTTGAACAGCAATGCGGGGGCGCAACCCACCACAAGGGATTGATCAACGCCAACAATTATCTTAAATTATCAATTATATATATATATATATTGACAAGACATTTACAATTGGGCTTTTCTAGCTATCTACAGAATTTCAAGCTGTGTCTCATATCATATCCAAGATGCACCTTTCGAAAACTTGTAGCGGGAATTCTGATGTCATGACTGAAGACCTTGTATGTTCTACATTCCTTTTTCCTCTGAAGTATTAAGATTTGGCGTTTTGATTTTAGGAAAAAGAATTCTGCTCTTTGATACTTCAACCTCTAACTCTTCGTTGTAGTGATGATGATCAAAGTGAGCTAAATTGGCGGAAAAAGCGATTAAAAATAAAGCAGCGTTTAGCTGCAAGGTAGGTGAATTTAAACTTTTAAAGATGTAAGCTATTTCTCTGTTGTAATTTTTGAAGAAACAAGAAAGTTGTCAGCGCTGAGGATACGGCTATTCATCCGGTTTTTCTTCAAATTAAAAGCGTTCGTGAATTGACAAATCTAATCTCAAAATTCCAACAGAAACGAAATAAGGTGGAAGACTCAACCCTGCACTCATTCGAACGCATTCTGGGTGATACATGTAAAGATACGGATTTTCAGGTATTCTACAGTTAGTTTAAATAGCGTTATAGGGACTAGTATATGAATAAAAGTAGGTAAAGTTTGTCAATCACTCGGTGTTACTCTAGTAGGTAATATAAAGTGTTCCAGTTTTTTTTCATTTCAATGAAATATATAAAGAAATTGGCGTGTTTGTGTAGCGTGTAGCTAAGAAATGTGAAGTACTGTTTTAGTCATGGCTTTCAACGACTTCCAACCAACCATCCCCACATTGTACGTTGCTCGTTGATTTGCTTTCCATACTAATGAAGTGGACTGATACAGGAGCGAGCATTAGGTAACAAAGAAGCGTGGTTGATAGTGATGATTGTATTGTATTAGTGTTTCAGATTGCTTTCAAAATTGTCAACATTGATATGTAGACTTTGTTCTGCTCCTTGTACTTGTCGTACTTTGATATTTTCTTCACATATCGTTGAACTAATGGACAACATTGTTACGCTATTGAAGGCAAGAAAATGTTAGAATATTTTGAAACTGTTTTAATGGTCTTTCAGCAATCAGTTAAGGCTTTGTAAAGAAAAAATAAAACCTAATGTAGCTTTCGAAGAAACTAAACAATTTTGGAGGTAAGAAGGCACATCTTGACCTTTTCATGAATTTGATGAGTTGCAATGGGTAGACACATTATTCTGATTTCGGTTCACGATGCATTCTGCTAAGAGACTGAATAAATGGGACTCTCTCTTGTAATACACATATTTGAAGTAATCAACATATTCGAGCGATTTTCTTTAGAAGAGTGAACATGACTCTCAACTACTGTGTCTGTTGGATGTCTTTTGTGCTACAATTCAATGCGCAAAAAGTGTGAAACAATGGCAAACATTAAGTGTAAATGAGCACGATTTGGAAATTCGTATAAGTATGATTGCGAGGTAAGGAATGGTAATGATCTCTTTTGTTGTATGACATATTTTTTAATTACACTTATAGCTATTTGCTTTCGTGTCGTTTGCCTGAAATACTCAATCCAGTATTGAGCCTGTCTATTTCAACGGATCTTTTTGCGAAACTCAATTTACTTCACTTAGAGTTTTCTGGTATATCCAGTGATGACACGTAAGCAGTATTTTGATATGGTGTCCATTGCAATATAGGGTTATGGTGAATTTCAGAAGCAATTTGGCTGCTGCATTTTGCGCTTTGCAATTGAAGGTTTCTATGTCTGCAATTCGTTCGTATTTCTCGGCCACGGAGCTTACAAATACGGAGTTGATCAATGGTGGAGTAGCGGAGCGCTTCACTGATTCGGCTATTCGAATGTGTCTTTCTTTAAGCAATCATCCCCACTCCTGGAGTGTAAGGGTTTTTAGTGTAGCGAATTAGTTTTCTTCTTTTATTTATTTCACGAGTCAGTTTTCGTTATGTCTCATTTTTGTAGCTTTTGATGGAAATTCACGAAAGAAGCATGCGAGTTTTACTAGTCATTGGTCATATAATTCGTTGTGGTGAAAGAGAGCTTTGCGACTCATCATTAGTGCTAGCGACCTTAGTGTTGGCCGGCAAATACGCTGCCTTTGACAAATATCATCAGGCAAGTATATGTGAAGCATCCTTGCCCTGCTTACCATTCACTGTTAATATTCGACGTGTTATCAATTATCTATCCACCATTGCTGTACTTTTTTAGCAGTCGTGTGTCATCGGAGGTCAGCGCTCATTACTTTTTGCGGTGGCATCACTTCCAGTTTACTATTTAACCAGGGCGTCATTAAGAGTTCCATTTTTGATCGCTCTCATCACAATGACTTATGAGTGTGAATTAGCCACTCAACTTCTCTCAGAGGAATTGAATGTGAAACACTTACTCAAGTTTATAACAGTGAGTTAATTCATATATTTCCTTCAAAGCAATACAACTATTAATGCATCTTTTCTTTTTAATAGGAAGTACGAGAGGGAAATTTGTCAAATTTGGAACCAATTCAAAGACTAATACCACATTGTACTGTGGATTCGTTGATACAATACTATAAGATTGTGCATATTTAATTTTATATTACTCATGTTTTAACACTCTAGTCTTCATTTGTTGGTGTATTTGTTCGCATTGCAATCTAGTCTTTAAGGTTTAGTAGATTTGGTTAGTATGTTGTTATTTCTAAAGTTTTTCATATTGATATTTTACTGTAAATCTTTTATTTCATATTTTATTGTAATGTTTTATTTTGGTGCCCAGCACCAACTATGATATATGGAACAACTCTTTATATCTCACGATTCTGGGTTAGTCGCATAAGATTACACCGGTTATTATAGTTGAAGTAAATTTCCTAAATTTTCGTTTCATTTTTTTTTCGGTGTATAATAAGTGTCAGATTTCCGATGATATATATGGAAACACCGTCAATTAGTATAACAGTTGTTGTATTGTTGCAGTCAGAGATTTTGACGTAAATCCGGGTGTCTCATGCAGTGTTTCCAACATTAACTGGAAGACGTCAAATGTTGAGTACTGTCGAGTTATATGATGCTGTACAGAGAGTATTTTCTTGCCCAGAAAAAGCGTCAACGGAAGAATTGTCGAAAGCATGTCGCTTTTGTGCCACGAATGAACAGTCAGCAGAAGCAATTGAAAGTGTGCAGGTTTGCTTGAATTTTTTGTTGCTCCTCATCTCACACTTTGTAATCTTGGAAAGCGGATCTGTAGAGACAAAGTAAAGATTGCGCTAAAAGTCTCTTATACTGAGATACGTGGTTTTTCGGGAAATACTTTTTGTGATAAGCTATAATATTGATCATTCCTTCTGGGCTTGATCGAGTTTTCGTCTTCGTCGTGATATCGAATAGGTGATTCAGGGCGAGTTTAGCATTGACTTAAATTGCCAAGTATGTTTCATGTCAGTGATATTTATGATCTCAGTTTACTATACTACACCAATCTCAGAGAAGTGGCAGAGCTATTTTATTTGAGATCAAACTCAAGGCGTAAGAGTAATACTTCTGAATCTCTTATCAATGTTCCATAAGTTAAGATATAGCCATTATGCGTAACTGCAACAAATAATTCAATTCTTTCTTATTATCTACACCTTTTCTTTGGATGCACTACACATGTTCCACTGTAGTGTATGTTACGACGAGATACTTTTCGTAATATGTATAGATTGCGCCATCAAATAAATTTCTGATCGACTTTTCAGCACAAAGTGTTGTTTACATTGCAATATATGAGCTTCTTCATTTTGAGGACTTAAGTGCATCTCTAATTGGATTGCTTAATGTATCACTAGAAGGGAGAGCGGACGACAGTGAAATCATGGTCGACGTTCGGCGAAGTAGAATTGCCTTACGCACGCTTGTTAATGGTGTAAATCGTAGTAAAAAGTAAGTTCACTCTTTTAACATGACTAAATATTTTAGTATATAGGTACATAGTTCGATTCTTATTTTACTTGTAATAGTTCAATGTTAATTGCATTCAGATTTGCGGGTAGTGTTAATACAAATTGCCTAAGCATGCTTCGCGCTTTGTTACGATTACCGGATCTTCACACCGAAACATTTGCTTTGCTTGTTGGCATCAACCGACCATTGCGTATAAGTACGTTGTTTATATTTGTCTTGAACTTTTTTCATTGTGGTAATGGTTTTTTTTGCATGCAGCTTGTGCGCTTTCTGATGCATATCCTGCACTGATAGGAGAGATTATATTGCTGTGGGAATCAAAGAATATTAGTGATTCTGATAGGTCGTGGATATCTGCATTTGTGTCAATAAATCTAGAAGAGGTGAGTTCCGTGCAACAAATACTTTCACAAATCAAAAATTTCATGTTTATGCAGGATTTTGGCTTTCTTTCAAGCTGCTTCGCAGATTTGTCGTGTGAAGAATTTGCAGCACTTTTACATATTACTGAAGTGTTAATGGATTCCTGTCATGAGGAATCTCTTACTAAGGTTTTTTCAATTTTGTACTCTATGTTGCATGGAACACAACGAATTTGGTCTTTCTCTGTGACTATAAAGAAAAAACTACTATTTAGTATTTTCAGACTCATCCAAACAACATATCCTTTTGCGTTAACCTTTTAAAGGTGATCATTTATCACTTTGGGCAAGGTGAGATGAACGATCGGAGATTGGTTTACGTTGAACAGGTAGCGCATACCGTTGAGATTATAGGTACGAACTGTCCGCACTCATTTTTCATGTCGTGGTCATGCTAATGTTATTTCCAGCATCTGCTGCATTGAGAGAGACCGAGTATTCATCGCACTTGTTAGATCAACCAGAAGCAGTCGAAACTGTTGTGGACATCTTGGAAGCAGTAAGATTTTATAGTCAAATAAAATAACTTACATATTTAGAAATATGTTTGTATTGAGCAACAATTTTCTTAAGATCTACGTATTTAAAGGTTCTGGAAGCTCAGTGGTTGACTGAAAGTGAAGACTCTTTGGTTATGCAGAGTCAGCTTTATTCTGATGGTCTTCAAGGTGTTCGAAGCCCACATGTTGCAGAGAATTCTGGTTTAGCAGCATTATCAGCAGCAATTAGCGAAGCACCTGTAGAGTTACGAGCGAATCTCAAGTGCGGAGCAGTACGGGCTATCGGTTTGTGAAAATAAAAACCTTCGTTAACTCAGACGGATCATACACTGTTTTATATTAAATTCACGACATCTACACCAGATACAATCAAACATGTTTTTCTCTTACATCCCTAATGATTTTGAGTGAATCACAAAACACGGATTGGATGCATTGGATTGACATGATATGAATCCAGATTTACATATGTCCGGTTTAATGCGTTAAATATTTTTCGAGCTCTAGATCACTAATGTGTTACTTTAGGTAATCTCTGTAGTGAACGATTATCTCTACGTCGTGCAGCTGGTGCTAGAGGAGCAGTTCTTGCTGTCCTTCGTTGCGCTAGATTAACTGATAAAGATCGACCATTTATTGTTGAGTTGAAAGCAGTCTTGTTAGTTTGTCGCGAAATTATGATTATATATGCATTTAAGGTGCAATGGTCAATTTCGGCTCTCCGCCACCTGTGTTTAGATTGTCCAGAAAACCAGTCGATTATCTTAAAAATGGATCAGGTTTGAAATATTGCTGTATTCAACGGACACTGTGTATTTACATATAATATGAGGAACTCATTATTATAGAAATAGAATGTTGTATACATGAGTTACTAGAGAGAAAGGTTCTTGAATTTTTTTTTAGAAACCTATTGGAATTATTGATCGAGAGAAGCTCCTCAAAGAATTAGGCGTCAATGTTGGTATGGATGCTGTAAGCAGTGCTATTAAATTTGATAAATTGTCTAACAGTTCTCATTCAGTTTGAAATCATATGAATTTGTTTGCAATTTATTTGATCGACCGTACGATTTCGAAATATAATTTCGTTGTATTTTTCCGAAGTACTATTTGTTATAAATAAATTCTTATATAGTACATCAATTTATTATTATATGTTTATTGCGTTATATTTCTATATTGTATTTTACAGATTTTTAGTCCCCTATTATGTCATCTTTTACTTTCGTATTAATGAAATTCAAGCTAATAAATAGGGCAGAGATGGATTTTTCGGAATTGGAACGAGCAGTTTATGGTGGTAATGTAGAAGAAGACGAAGAATTGCTTGCTGAACTACTTGCTCTACAACAAGAAGAAGAAGCAAAACAAAGGTCCGTCTAAAGTAAGAATTTTTTTGCCCTTGATATTTTTTTAAATAGGTATTTTTGTTAGGCGGAGTGCTCCTCCTGTATCATCTTTGAAGAGCACAATAACTACATCTGGGAAGAGTGCTAGCGCTGCCACTCTAGGTAAGCTGATTCATAAATGGTTGAAAATATTGAAATATAAGTAGAGTAAATGTTGTTAATATAGGTCATATGCAAGTGATCTAAACACTGCTGTCCATTTTCCTAAATATTTGCAGTGAAAACATTATATATATATATATACATATATATATATATATATATATACAATACATTTGCATATATCTACGCACACATATAAATATACACATGTATTCGTACATATATACATATATTTATATTTATGAAGAGAAATAGATAATTTATATCAAGATGATGTGAAGTATCAATAATTAAGTTATTTTTAATAATTATATTAACTAAATGTGCTGAGTATTATATTAATGATAAGTGCAGATTTCATACATGTTCAAACTTCACTGTTAGGAGTTCGCTCCATAAATGAATAAAACTTTGTCTTTAAATTTTTTGGTCATTTTGTATAAGAAATGTCGTACATTTAAGGAGTTGATCCTACTTTATTAGCTGCTGCTCTCGCGGATGATGTTCAGGTTGATGAGCAGGCTCTCGAAAATGACGAGGACTTGCTAGTTCGTACTCATAATATTCCTCTCATATGCAGAAATGTTTTCTACTTTTGTTTCAACAGGCGGAATTATCTGGACTCATTGGAAGCAAGGATAGTGGTGCTTCAGAACACATTGAACATGAAACATCCTTAGATTGTGCTATGGTATCTAGACTCACTGAGTTGTTAACGGTTTATGAAAAAATGCTGTTGGCCAGTAGCAAAGAAGGAAATATCTCGAAACAGAAAAGGTAAATATGGCTTTCTCCTTATACTTGTGAAATAGTCTGTTGCTCTATTTAGGCTAGAACGTTCAGTAGAGAAACTGAAAAAGTTGATTACTAAAGCAAAACGAGGCGAGAAAATAGACGAGTCGGAAATTCCGCCAACACCTCCACCTTCTCTTATTTTAACATCCACTGACACTGTGCGTTGTAGTAAAAAGTCTTCTGCTAAAATATATTATGGAGAAGTAATTTAAAATAAGACTATGATATTGATATAGAAGTCGGAGGAAACATCCGTGAAACCTCCACCTATTCCAACAAGAAGTGCTTCAGCTACTGTCGCCTTATCTGACATACAAGCTCCACCACTACCAGAGCGTTCTACGTCAACATCAGATAGTCCAAAAATCCCGGTATTCCGTGTTTTTCGGCACCGTTTTAGCATACAGCGTTTTTTGATTCCCGAAAATTCAGAAAGAATGTGCTGATTCACAAAAGCAAAAGGTTTTAGCAACATTAAAAAGACGCCGAGATGCATACGTTGCCAATGGAAAAGTAAGTGGTCGAGAAATTTTAAATGTATTAATTTTGTGCATTCCACACAGTTAGATTTAGGCAGCTGTAGCTGCAATGGATAAGATTGCTGCAAAACATTACGTTGAGATCGCCAAAATGTTCGACCAGGTGATAGAATTTATTATGTTGCTAGTCGATGTTCACAATGCAATGAAGTAATTAGAGGCGTTAGCCGCGATAGATACGGCAAGCGCAGATGAGTTAGATATGTCGGAAGTACCCCCGTCTCCTGAGCCTTATCGTAAAGTCGAACAACCAACGACATTTATTGGTGGTCTGGAGTCTCGAATGGAGCGATTCCAAAGTTTAGCTCGTAAGGCGAAAGAATCTGGCAATGAGAGGAAAGCCAGGTATGAAAATTATCTTTTAATATTGTTTGTTGTTGTGTCCCAAAAGAAAGGAAATATTTGTAGTACTTGGTATGATGAAGTTTGAAGGAAAATTCGGCATATTGTTATAAGTGTTAGTTCTTTTTCTCGAGGATTACATGTCAAAAGCTAGATATTAAAGAGAAATTAATGGCGCTATGACAGAAAAAGCTAACAAGTTGCTGCGATCAGACAGAAAGAGTGGTTTTATATAAACATATTGGGATCTTATAATCTTTTCTGGTAATTTATAATCTCGTTGGGTCTAATTTTCGTATGATCAGTGCTTTTGAGAATGAATTGTCGGATGGCTGAGCAATATAAAGCGGCTATACGCGATGCCAAGGCAGGACGTCTTGTAGCAGTTTCTGACCTTCCATCACTTCCTGACATGCCATCTTTACCTCCTCAAAAGCAAGAAGCCACTTCAAAAGGTCTATTACCCGGAGGTAGGTCATGTTTTTAGTTTCCTCTGAAAATTTTAAAAATTTTGAAGGTTTTAGTCCGTCCTCCGCCAGCTGTCGGTCCGTTGGCCCCATCCGATCAACCAGGAACATCAAGAAATGCAAATCAACTACAGTTTTTAATTATGCGTCAGAATGAGTTTAAGCAAGCTGCTATGCACGCAAAATCTAGGGGAAACATAGAATTGGCAAAAAAATACCTACTTGAAGCTAAGGTGGGCATTCAATATTCCTGAATCGTAGTGGTTTTAGGCAAAAAATGATTCGTTTGTTTTTCTCTTTCTATAGATTAGTTTTACAAATGTAGCAATAAAATAATACATAGTATTATGTTATGGAAAGTAATTCTCAGGTTCATTACTGTGGAAATTGAATTTCATAGCGCTATGTCTTATCACATTTGATTAGATTGATATTCACAGATATAAAATTCAACTTTCATCTGTGAACTTTTCCATCATAATGATACGTCGTCTGGAATTCTTGAGCCACTTATCTCAATTACCACTTTGCTTTTGAATATTTTGGAATGTATTCTTGTATCCAGCAACGATAAATAATTTTTTCTTTAAATGTTTCGTGAAAATTTGAAATTATTTCAGTCATAGTAATTTTTCAATAATTTCAGGGTTTTGACAAGATGATCAATGCTGCAAAAGCAGGACTGCCAGTTTCGATTAAATCAACACCGATTCCCCCACAAGCTTTGACCTCTCAAGCGACTCTGCAACCTCGAATTGTTCCGGCTACTTCGAGCACCACTGGCATTGAAGGTAGCAATATTCGAAGGTGTATGCACAATAAATGTTCAAAATATATAGGTAAAGGAAATTAAATTGGTTTATTGATTGAAAAATTGTAATAAAAATCTAATCAATTTGTTCGCAATGACTGACGTAGTAGGTAGCCCTAATGATTTTGGTACTACTTCATTGTAATAGTTTCCGTACATTACGGTATTCAAATAGGGTCATTTAAGGTCGTGGAGAAACTTTGGCAATGATGGAGAAATCTCTTATTGAGCAAGTACAAATTGCGGAGAACAGTCGCATGCGATTCACACGATTAGGTGATGTTGGCAAGGTTTGGAAAAAACTCTTCCTCCTTTTGCTTGTATTTTATTAGATACTTTTGTTTGTACTAATTTTAAAATTCACTATAGCAAAACAAAATGTTAATTTCAAAACATCACATCTCTCAATAAGGAAGATATTTCTTCAAAAAAGAAAGAGAAAAACTAACTGCCTTTTATCGGAGTGCTTTAAGAAGTTAATCGATTTACACATTATTAATAATTGTGGGTTTCTGTGAAACGCTATGCTTTTCAAGAGTGTATTCATTTTCATTCAGGTAAAACTATTTGAGGATTGGGCAAAAACGTCCAAGCAAGATTTATTACTCGTTCGAGAGGTCGCGAAACAAGGATTAAATTTGCCTAAGTAGGTGGAATTATTGTTTTTCGGCATTTATTTTTTTAATATTCACATATACACTTATTGTAATTGCGTTATGCTTTTTTTAACGCGCAGTTTTTTTTTTCCTTTCGTTATTTTCTTTGTATTTAGTTGACATGTAGAATTTCTCAGATTTTTTCAAGTGTAACATAGTAAAACGCATGGGAACATTAATTTTATTAAATATAAAGAACTAGCGAATCCCAGTAGTATACAAATACACACGAGTGGCGTCCGAATGTAACTGATTTTTCATTAGCTGATAACTTTACTCAAAAGATGGAAGTATAATGCCAAGACGGCTACTGACAAAATTGTCTGAGTAGGATATCGAAATTATCGTGAAAAATATAGGTGGTTGTATGTTTATTAAAACAATGCTTATTTATAATTATTATAGATTTCATTATGAGTCACGTCATATACCCTGTGCAGATCTGTTTCCCGATCTTGCCGAAGACGTACTAGAGCTTTCCATCATTCGCTGCCGGTAAGATCCTGAATCCTCAGAAACATTCATTGCACAGCATCAAATACTACTTTTTTTTTCAAATGTCTGTATATAAACTGATTTTGTTGTAGTGACGTGCCTCTTCCATCTGGATACGAACCAGAGCATGCAAACATCTTCGTGAAGTTTGTATTTCCGTACCCATCAGACGCAAACCAAAGCGGGAAAACTAAATGTATACCTGGAACTCAGAACCCTGGTGTGTTTTCTGACGATTAAAATAAACATCTATGTACTCAAAATGTTTGAAATGTAAATAAATTTTTGATCAGCTAGCCGTTGGGTTAATAGATATTTCGAAGATCAGTTGGTGACACAGAAAGTTCTTATCATTCGAATCGGTGATGAAGCGAAAAATTATTATTTTTTGTTAACTATACTATTATTTTTTTATTGTTCAAACATTATTTTATGCCAGCTGACTTTACCTACATAATTTACTTGCTTTTTATTCGATTTTTGAAATGTTTTCAGTGTTCGACGAAATCGCCATGTTACAAATTGGTACTCGACGGGCTAGAAGCCATAAATTAATACGTGTTCTGAAACGGAGTCCGCTGAAGCTGGATGTAATAATTTTTTGTAAAAATTGTGTTTCGTAGGTTTTTGACAGCAATGCAAAATTTCGTTTTTAGATTTATCAAAAAGGTAGCTTCTTACGAAGTGATAAATTATTGGGTACATGTGAATGGAAATTGGAAAAACTGGAATCAAATGCATTGTTGGAAGAATCGCTACCATTAAAGGATGGACGGAAGACTGTCGGTGGTTTATTAACTCTGAAAATCAGAATTCGTGAACCATTAGGCGATGCAAAACTCGCATCTACTCAACATCGCTGGCTAGTGCTTGATAATTGATTTTAGTATATTGAATGATGTTCAGTTCACGATATGAACTAAAATCGATGGTCTTTGTAATTCAGTACAAGTAGTGTGGTATTTGTTCTAATGGGCATTCTATTAGCTACTGTTTATATTTAAACTTTTGACCTCTCAATTCACACTGTTTTAGCCACATTTTTTTTACTTTTCTTTTCTTTTAAAGAAAAAAATTAGTCTTTTAAAAAAGTAAGTAATGACTCAGCTAGCTTGGAATCACGAGAAAACTAATGTTATGTAATTCAATATGAAGCTTATGCGGAATGAAACGAAAATGAATGTGATTAGATCAATTTAAAGTGATAATTTGTATATCGATCCTATTGCGTTATGTTACTGTTGTGTGATCAGCAATTCTATTGTGATTTCTAGGATTATTTTCGTGCTTTTCTCTTAATCTTAGGTGATTCAATGTTTCTGAGAAAATTTCTGATTTTTTTGTGTGTGTTTTTTCTGAGTGCTTTTCCCTTTGATTGTACGTAACCGACGATTTGATTCGGTGTGTTAATTAAGCATGTATTTAATTTTATGTCTTTTCTTATTCTATAATTCTTCGGTCTCATTTCAGTTTTCGTTAGAATATTATATATTTCTTATTTATAGTTGGACACAGTTCAAACTTATACAAAATTGATAAGTGTTACATGAGGAAGCTGCATTTCACTGAATGCTTATCAATAGCTGCAAAAGTGGATGTTACATTAAATATGTAGATGTAGTAGTTTAATTATTCAGTTCTGAATACTTGCTATTAATATGTATGAATTATACAACAAAAGGGGCGGAGCGGTGGAGGTGTTACAATGACACGCAGGCCCGAACTAGTTTGCGGTTGCTGCAGGCCTAATAAGCCGGCCATCCTTCCGGTAAATTGTTGACAAAGAAATCTGGGAAAAATGACTATCACTGACTTGGTGAAACGTTGTCAACTCAAGTCACGTGTAGATCAGGTTCGCATTCAACCATCTTCACAGTTTCACGTTGAACGCAAGTGCGTAGGCGTATCTCGCCATAAGAGATTGATCAACACTGACGTTTATCATATCGACCTCAGTGTAGTTTCTATCGCGCCATTGATTCAAGATCAAATAAAATCCTTTCCTGTTTGTTGGCAGTCATACCCTTTCTGCACTTCGTTTGACTTGTTCAACCTCATCCTTTTTCCGTACCCTCCAAAATAAACACAATTTCATCTAATTGAGAATATTTTCGTAGGAATTCATTATCATCAAGAATGCCTCTTTTGTATTGACTCAATGACTCACTCATCTAATACAAGATAACGATAAAGAACGTTAGTAAAATTGTATTGTCGTGTTCTCATTCGTTCCTCTTCCAATACGTATAATGTGAGGGTTAGGAGTGCAGAGATCGGTATTCGAAAATACTGAACACACGTTCTTTGTACGGAGTATAAAACAGTTTGATATGTGAGTACATTTGTCAGATTCAGTCCAGCCGACTGAATTCGAGGAGCCGTCGATTTGCTGATAGTGCTTTGTTTTCCATAGATTCTTGGCCGAGCAGTACACAAACGTAATTATGCCTTTCAGTACAGGCAGTCGTCTAAGTTTATGGGTGGATTAGAGTGATATCCTTAAATGGGCTTTCCAATGAGTTTTAATTTGCAAATGAAAATGAACATTGTTTCAATATACCGTTGGTGATTATTTATTCTTCTCATTTTCTATATATTATAAGTGTTATGCTTATTACATATATTATGGTGTTGCGTACAAACAGTTTAGGTTACCTTATCGAGAAATTTAAAAAGAAAAACACAAAAAACGAATTAGTACAATAGTTTAGAATTGTATCCATTGAACATGGGGGCGCAGTGGCTCAGTGGTGGAGGTGCCGCAGTGACACGCCGGCCCGAATCAGTTCGCGGCCGCCCCCCAGGCCTACCAAGCCCGCCGATCCCTCCGGGATCGGTAAATTGGTACCAGAGGAGTCTGGGTAAGATAACTGGCACTGACTTGGTGAAGAGTGGTCAACTCAAGTCATGTATAGACCAGGCACGCATCCAACCACCTCCACGATATCACGTTGAACATGAATGCGGGGGCGCATCTTACCACAAGGGATTGATCAACGCCAACAATTATCTTATCTATTATCTTATCCATTGAACATGGCGCAATGGTGGAAGCGCCAAATTGATACGCCGACCGAGGTCAGTGTACTAATGTTCGCGACCGCATCCAAGCCTATCGAGCTCGCCATTCATCCGGGGTCGATGAGTTGGTTGGTATGAAACTCAAGCCATTGTGTATAGACTAAGCTTACATTCCACCACCACGTTATCACGTTGAACACAAATGTGTAAGCCCAACTTGCGATAGGCAGTGATCAATACAACACAATTCACCGTAATTTATGCTTTATGGATAAGTGTTTCATTATCGAAGTTTGAGGTTTAACTCTTACGAGTTTAATTTTCATAAGGTTCAGCACGCCACACTACCGTAACATCACCTTATTTACAAAGTTCGCTGTTTTCTTTGTTCCTCACTCTTTCATCCCTTTTTCTCTTTGAGGAAAATACACCAGAATTTTAGTGGTAACTTCTGAAAAACTTCATGAGAATTTCGACTCTTCATAATAATCAATAGGAAATTCGATTCTATAGAAACGTTATTCGATTATGGAGGTCAAATATTTTGGTACTCATTAGTGAAGAATATTTATTTCCTATTTAGATATGAGTCAAATCAGAAATACTAATGGAATGCAAGTATTGAGCATTTGTTCAAATAGTGATAATTCTCAAAATATATAGACACTTTTATATCTTAATGTACAGCTGAATGTTTTCAATCATTAAATGCCAGCTTTTCGATTTATGTGGTCCTGAAAAGAAATTGATTTCGTTTACAGTTCGATATCTAAGTGTTTTTCATTGACATTATATGTTTAGAATCAATTAATCAATAGCTGTTATTTAAAGCATAAGAAAATCACTTTCAGTTATTTGCTTGCAAAACATCTACATAACGTAGACCTCGCTTTCTCACGATCGTACTCCGATATTCCTCACAATGAGTATAAGGCTTTTTTTCCCATTTCAGCATTTTATTTACTATTTCTTACATATTACAATAAACAGTAGTTGCTTGTTTACAAACAACATTGAGATCAAAGATCACATATATCTAAGTAGCTGAATGGAACATCCAGGGAATTTTTTTAGTTATAATCGTCGTTGGACGTCAAATATCACATTCTTGAAACTGGTTTTTTTTTTGATTGATCAACAATTTTTCGAATATTGTATTCATCAGCATAGCAAATAAACAAAACATATTGCTTCATTATTGATTATCTTTTAATTGCTATTCAGTCGGCAGTTTTGCTTCCGCACTATGAAGTTATTGATCGAAGTTGTCTACGCTCCAAATTATCAGCACGTGTCTAGCACGTGAATGTTTTTGCACGTTACACGTAAACATTCTTTTTTTCTATAATCTTTCGAATATTTTTCTTTTTGTTTCACAATTTCATCGAAAATATATTTTCTATTAATTCTTATGTATTCTGTGATCATATTAAATGTCATTTTTTATATTCAAATGACGTCATTATTATTTTTTGTCAATAATTTGAGGTAGCAAGAGTACTAGTACTGATAATAGTAACAGTAATAATAATAGCAATAGTAATAGTATTAGTAATAATAATAATGAAGATAAAATATCAATAATATTAATAATACGTGTAATAAATGTAAGCTTTTCCCTCTTCTGCAAAGCTTCTACGAAAAAATCAATAGAATTGTTTTGGTGGAAATTTCCCCTGTCCTCCGTTTTTTCTTTCCACTAATTTCATCAATAAATCTGAAGAAATACATTTTATGCTTAATTCTGAAACGAATTTCTTATGAAATTTATTATCAAAATTTCACTCATGCGAAATGCGGAAATAACTCGAATGAGGAAAAGCTAACAAGCAAATGAGGTAGAGTTATTGTATTGTATTGATACTCATAAAATACTTTCCAAATATGAGGTTTATTATAAATTTTCTAAATAAAATTTTCTAAATAAATTTTTCTAAAAAAAATTAATAGAAATAAATCGATACACTTATGTATTACATTGTTGACGTATTGTTGTGTTCTGCTTGACGTATGTAGAAAAAAATCAATAAATCGACTTTTCATCCTCATGCCTGAGTATATTAAAGCTTGCGATTGAAAAATCTACTGCTAAGCTACTACAATCGCTATGAGGCAATTTCATTTGTTCTTCAATGTGTTTTTTTCCTCTTTTCCGTATTCAAATATCGATCGGTTATCACTAAATCGTTCAAGCTGATGTTTGATCATTTTCAATAATGATTTAAGCTAATGAGTTACTAATTAAGAGATATTTCCTATCATATAAATATTTTTTATTATTTTTATTTATAATTGTCGTGTAAATTTTAACTCAATGACGATTCTTTGCTATTAATTATTTGTGCTAATTATGCTTATAATTACAAATATATTCTAATATTTAATTTGTAAAATTGTAAATCGTTACAATATTATATTATTCATTTTAATTATAAATAATTATATAAGAAAATATAATATTATAAATACATTATAATAACAAACTTGACTATAATTGCTTAACTGAATGCATAGTCTTTCTCTGGAGTTCTCTTGAGGTCTACGCGAGTTACGAAATCGATCAATAAAATGAGCCTATAACGATCTGAATCTGTTTTCAAATTGAATCTAGTTCTGAATACATTTCTTGTATTAATATAGAGTTTTAATTTTTCTTCAATCTATCTTTTATGCCATAACGTATGCCTGAGGGAATTCGGATATTACGGAAGCAGTAGGATGAACAATGATCACTGATCGCAAGACAACGCTTCATCGAAAAGGTGATGCCTTAGGGTTTCCGGTACCACGCCAGTGAAAGAAGAAATGTGAAGTTCTGATCTACGTCAACGATCAAAAATCAAAGGCGTAGCCGCACACACCAAGCTTTTGAAGATCACATGGGCCGGCCACGTGATGCGCATGGATAATGACAGGTGGACACCGAGCTGTAAGTGATTGGATCGTATTGGAAATCAACCGCACTGTAGAATGACCACCAGCTGGATGGTTTGATCTCGTCAGGTGGGTTAGACCTCTTCAGAAATGATACTCAGCAAATCCGTGGAGCAAAAAGAACTCATTGAACAACATTCGCAAGCGATAGGGAAATATTGCAGTTTTATTTATGCCTCCTTGCTCGACTCTGTCGATGATCAACAGAAATCCCAGGTGATCCAGGTGTAATAAAAAAATTTGTTCACCTGAAAATAATTACTGAATTATAAATTTATTTCCTAAATTTTTCCTCTTAAATATATATTAATATTACCAGCTGCTTAGAAAATTTATTATATGTTTTCCATTCAACTTAATATAAAATAGATTTATATAATTAGAAATTTAATTATTTTACATTGTTGTTTTTTTTTATTAACTACCTCTATTGCTGGTGAAATCAGTAATATTGTTAATTTTGTTTATTTTTCAAAATAAAAATCTATTAGGCATAATGAGGAAGTTCTTAGCCCCCTTTCTTCCCATCCCCCTTCCCCTCTCCCTCGAAAAAAGATGGTCCAATATTTGAAAACTCAGGCTTTTTTTCCAAAATAGTTTTCTCATAGATCAATATGAGGTGTGTATTGTTAAAAAATGTCAGATAAATGAGATACCTCAGTTCGATCTCGCGTAAGTCTTATTTCCTACAGTAAAAAACTGGTATAACATGTTTTTTTTCATTAAAAGAAGAAATACCTCGCAAAAGAGTGATGGTTTGCTTCGATTTTTTTTCCCTTCATTTCAGATTAAATTCTAAGCTAGAGACGTGTGTGCAATAATAGGAGATACGGTAACGATTCGTAGATCAAATATGTATAGTGAGGTTTGAATTCTCGTCATACAAACTATACCGCTCATACATTAGAAGTCGGTGAATTCGTGCTAGGATAATCTGGTAGAGAGACCATTTGAGTTCAATCACCTTCGTGAGGAACTATTTAATCATATCAGTCACTTCAATCATTTTAACGATAAGCCTAACTTGCATATTACTGTATACCCTCTCTTATGACCTCGTTACTCGTAAACCCGTTACGTAACTGTGGAACACTAAGCAAAAAATATCAACGATTACAAAAAGAATCGATATCAGTTCTGAGTTTTAGAATTTAAATACATGGTTGAGTAATTTTTTTCTTCATATAAATCAAAATGAGGTAGTATAAAATTGTTATTGGAGTTCGCTTGATTGAGTCCATAAATAACAACAACGCATTAAATTCATATATATTTCTCTAATTAAGCCTAAGCTGGCCACAAAACTCACAAACTCAAAACTTATTGTATCATCTTAAGATATTGATTTATTGATTTATCGATTTATAAATGACGGTGAAAATAGCTTGAAAGTAAAAAATGCTTGGAATTTCTTTGTTTAGTAATATTTTTACTAAATTTTTATCTATTGTTACATTCGATTATCAATCAAACAGAATTTGTTCCTATGATTGTTCTTTTTCTGAGTCTTGAAAACTCATGAGTTTCATGATTTTTGCACTTTTCACTCATTTTTCTTTAAGTTTTGAATGTTTCTAGTAACCAATTGTTTTGTTCCTCTGTATTTTGTTTTGCTTATTTTTTGTTTATTTTTTCCTTTTGGTTGATCATTCAATTCTATCCAGAAACTTCCAGAAACGTTCAAGACTTCTATCCAGAAATTTTCACGTATCCATTTGTTTAATCGATACTGTTTTTTTTGTTGTTGTTATCAATTTTGCCTCATGAGGAAAAGGAGACTCATCTATGATACAGTAGACATTAGTTCTTCTTCTTCATTTCTCCTATAAGAACTTAAGCTATAAACATTTGCATTGCTGCGAAATAAAGGACTACGGTAGTTTTTTTAACCTCACATTGAGGTGAATAAAGTCTATTCAATTAACTATCAGATAAATATCAGCTAAAACAATTAGATCAAAAAAACAACAACAAACATCGATCGATTAGCTAAAAACAACAAGAAAAAAATTACGCTTGCTTATTGTAATATAATAAAGATAAAATTATTTAAAAAATTATTAAGAATTTTTGTTAAAGCAAATATAAACAATTTTAGGGCTTCGTATGGTAAATAGAAATTTGTTGACAGTATAATTAATGTTTATTGGTAAATGATATTCAAAAAAAATAATAATAATAAACAAATTTTATCAACAATTATAATGGGCCAGATGTTTGTGAGTCTCGTGAGGTTCATAATAATTTTTTTCGTTATATGATTTATTTTTGAGATTGTTTTATTTACGACTACTTTTCTTCTTTTTTTGACTCAATAACCCTCATTTCTACAAACTTACGATGATATAACGTATATTTTTTACTAATATTTTTATATTTAGTAAAATTTTCTAATATCAAAAGTTTTCAAAAACTTCTTTTATAATAGTTTTCATGTTTATGTGGAAAAGAGGTGATGGCGCAGTGGTGGTGCTGACACAGTAATACCATGGGCTCCGACCGGGTTCATCGCCGCTTTCAAACCTATCAAGCCCGCCATCTCTTTATGATAGTTGTGATTTGACAACGAAAAAGAACTGGTAGAATAAGCAGTACTGACTTGAGAAAAAGGTCAACTCATTGAATTTGAAGTCATCAACATCAAAGCAGGTCTTCTACTTGAAGCGTATAACTTCCTTAGCGAATAAAATCACTACATGTCTTTTGGTGTAATCGATAATAGGACGGAACTCAACAGCTCTCGTCTAACAGCTTTCTCCTCACTGACTGTCGATAGCTAATTTGTCAATGAAAAATGCATAGTCAAAATGCCAACAGCCCTACAAAATCCGAACTCAGTGTTCTTCAAGAGGACAATGACAAGGAAGCAACCAATCCTCAATGGCCACCACTAACATCGTATTTCTATTGAAATATAGTAATATTATTGATTTTTCTCATCGATTTTCTTGCCTAATAAAACTTATAAGCTCTGTATTCCTCAAATTTTCTTCAAATTATATCTTTTTAATCTAAAATATTACTTTAGTTATATTAAATATGCATAATAAAATATAAAATATCGTATAAGTAGTGTCACTAACTTAAATTTTACATTATATAATTGAACTCGATTCTACTTAACTTGTTAAGGTATGATGAGTGATAAGATATCACCTCTAAAAATCAATAAAGTGTTGAGTGCCAGCCAATCAACGATTACGGTAATACAAGGTAATTGGTAGCACACCTGAACGTAATTCTGTTAGATGGAGGTTTGAGATGTATATGAGGCTCGAAGACTGTGATTATTCAAATCAATCAGCTGTGTGCTGAGCTTAAAAATAACGCAAACATAACACCTCATAAAATGATAGGAAGTCGAAATCATCGGGAAAATTTTCACTCATTGTATATTTAAGAGAAAACATTAGTCAGGCGATTTTTAATTCTTTTTCCCTCGTTTCACTTTTTCCTCCTTGTCTTCATTTTTCTGGTTAAAAACAGTGCGATCTGTCAGTGAATTGTTTTCAAACATCAATCGTGACTAAATAACTAACGTGAATTCGTTTCTGTATTACTTCGTATTCGTTCGTTTCCATGGAAACTTTAAGCAAATAAAAATAAAAAGCTTTCATGTCAGAACTACGAGTATCGCGTTTTTTTACATTGTACAGAACGACCTTTAAATAGTGAGGTAGTGAGTCCTCAGCCGTTGATGAACATCATGAGTTTGTAAATTCGATCATATCGATTCGTTTTGTTATCATGTCATATTGATTAGCGTGGATTATTGAGTTATCTAGATTTTTTTTGCCTCAATTCAGTTAATCACGAAGATCTTAGAGTTTGATCCGAAGTACATCACTGGAACTACTGAATAGTTTCCTATTCGGATTATTCTACTTATATTTTGCTTAGAATTTTCAACTGTTACTCTTGTCAGCTTTTCCTCCGTACCTCTAGAACACCTCTAGAAATTCAATTCTTTGAAATTATCGAGTAATTTTTGTATGACTGTCGATGGCATCTTTGTTTACTTTCATAATTAATGCATATTAAGATCGTAAAAGTTTTTCAACTTTTCTAGACAGCAATCAGTATGGTGGGAAGTCTGATATTTACCTCATTTTATTGATTACTCTTTTCTTCGTTCGAAAATTTTCATGCACTCATTCATGCATAGAAATGGTTAACGAATGATTTTATACGAAATGGTGAAACTACTTTTTCGCAAGTTTCAGCTCATTCAATGTTCTCAATAACGTATATTTAGAGTAATTTGCATAAAATGCAGCGTTGAGCAATGATAACAGTGGCCACACATAGATGGGTACTTGAATACAGTATAGCGCAGTTCGATCACAATTCAATGCAAACCAAGCGTTATATTCCTCACGAGTCCGTGAATTGATGCCAGATTAACCTCGAGAAACAAGTGGCACTGACTTGGCAATGTACTGGCTTTCTCAAGTCATTGTTTGAACCACTAATAATAAATAATCAGTAGGAAAAGATTAGCTTTAACGTTGACCAATCCTTTAGGGCGGGTTGCGCTCACGCACTCGTGTTCAACGTGATGTCGTGGAGGTCTTTGAATGCGAGGCTGGTCTATTCAGTGACTTCAGCTGACCACTCTTCACCTGGTCAGTGCTAATTATCTTCGTCACACTCCATTGGTATCAATTTATTGATCCCGGAGGGATGGCGGTCTTGGTAGTTTTGGTAGGAAGAATTTTAGTAAATAACGCTTTTTCCTAAAGCGACTATTGAGGTCCTTGCTTTTCACAAACCTCACACGGTCCGCATGTTTCTTCTTCCAGCCGATTAAGAAAATTTGCGACTTTTCTATGATTTCTATTTCTGTATAAAGCAGTTTCAATCATATAATATTTCGTATTAATAAATTTTAATACTCGTTTTTACAGTAAGAATTTCAAATGGGTTGATTAAATACGTCATCGGCTGTCAGCTTTATGGCTGGTGTATTCCAATTTTATACATTTCACTTTATATTGATCGTTTGTAACATAAATAATAACAATATCTATGAATCATATTTGATCGTTATCATATTATCAACATTCGAATAGTTGAGGTGAGTAGGTTTATTATTCCTAGTGAGGTATTCGATTGTTGGTGGTAGTAGTGGTGATCTTATCCAGCTCAGTTGGATAGAGATTCTTCATAGCTGTACCTCTTGTGAGTTATTTCTCGTCTAGTCTATCGATTAGAATCGTTCGATGACGTTTTATGCTTGTGAAAATTCTCAGCATACATTGATAGTTTTTGCGTTGACACTATTGATTGTGTGTCGTATAACTCTGTATTTATAATTTATATTTATGATCTCTAATCAATAACGCCTAATCGATAGGATGAATTTCAGTCGTTGTTGTCGTTGACTGTCAGTCGTACACGTCGTCATTCGATTTTTTTGCTGTTGTATTTTCGTCAACGATTCAATCGCAAATCGAACGTTTATCACTAATATGTACTGATAAGCGAACGATCATGATAAGTTTTGGAGGCAAATGCGCCTCCTCCTATGGAAAGGTGTGCTTGTGAAAAGTCGTCAAAAGGTATGTGTATAAGATCTAATAGAATTATTGAAAAAAAAAAAAACAAACAAACAAACAACCAATGAGGGCAATAACAAATCCTTCAAAGCAAAAAACAAAATCTATTGATTCTAAAAGAGTCGTCGATTCACTAAATTTTGGATCAAAATCATATCAATAACCATCATTGGTTTTTAACGATGAGCCATCGGTTGATATGATGTAGATTAGATACCCATTGGAATATTTAGTGTGAGGGAAGAATTCCGAGTAGGAAGGGAGAGAGAGATGCGATTCTGAGAGGAAATTAATTCTCCAAATTCCTTACCGTATAGATTTTCAAAGATGCTTCAAGAAAATTTCACCAAGATTAAATTTTTATTCACTTAATGAATTAAGATATAAGCGCTTTGCGTACGCCCACAGTCCTATAAAGCCCTTCATCCCTCTGAGGTCGTTTAAATTGACATCAAAAAGGTCCGGGACGATAAACAGCACTGACTCGCAGCAGATCGCTCAGTTCAAGTAATTGTAAAGATCAGAGTCTGATTTGATACGTCAACTTGTTGGCGCATCCCAAAGGGATTGATTGATCAGCATGAAAAGCTTATATGTATGTGATAGTGATATATACTGGTTTAAGTGGGAAGTGTATATATCCAACATCATTATCGTGACAATATGAAGAATGCTTATTGATTGATTTCAGTTTTGGTTATCTGTTGAACTTCTTGTTCCACTTATTCTTTTCGTGATTTTGGCTCTGGTTCGAACAAGAGATTTTAGTAAGTTAGAAACACAATGTGAGTAAATTATAAGCATACAATCATGTCTTTGTTACTTCCTAAATCTACCCTTATCGAGAGATATTACGCTTTAAAAATATGAAAAGATTTTTCTTTCCAAAATTCTCGCTGGTCATCTACAGTGTCGTGCTGGCACCATTAAAACTTCCTATGGCACGCAAGGGTATGAAAATGTGTTCGTTTTGTTCTAGGGATCTCCTGAGTATCGCAATCTTTTCCTCAGACGTTTGCTTAGAGATCTGAGTCTAAAGCACTTAGTGTTCTTGTGATGCATTTGATGCAGAACGGAATTCGATCACTAACGACTTGTGTCTACCGGTCATCGTCTATACACATCAAGTTTCTCACTTATCTAGTCTTCTTAGGATGTACAACTGTGTCTTTGATCTTTAACTCGTCATGATAGATTCTGATAGCCTCTGTCATTATCCATTCCAATCGACCGCTCTTCGGGTTAGAATCGATAACGACCGTGTAGGATGTGTGGTCTTTTCAGGAGAACTTCTCTGCACAGAATGCTAGTGCGTAAAAAATGCTTCCACTTCATCTTTTTCATAATCTAATGATAAGGCCTACGAAATCGTCAAAGCTGGTATAGAATCACGTGTGATGCAACCGTTCTTACGACTTATCTACTAGTCGCCGTCATAGTTTTCTCGCGCTTAGGCAGCGTAGTATAGCCCGGGGATTTTAGCATAACATCATCAGTTGTTCTACTCAGTGATGAGGCAGGCAATCTTGAGGTCAGAAGAATAAGGTCCATTGCAATTGCTGTATTTTGCAATTGTTCCGTTGGATAATCTAATAGAGAGCTTTGTTGCGGTAAGGAAAATTGTTGCTCAGGAATACTCTGACGGTCTATTTAAGAGTGTACTGGAGCTGATTTCCTGGAGGCGAGACTCCTAATCACTCCCTATAAACTTCCTAACCTTTGAAAGGCGAACTTTTATCAAATTGACGTTCCACTATGCACTCATGCCTATTGTAGATACGGACATTTAGAAGGTACTGGACGTCTCAGAACTGCAAAATTACGAAGTTTATCTTTTAAATCCACCCGCACTTTGAGGCATTTCAACTGAGGTACACGTTCGCTTTTAGTTCGCGATTTACCGTCTATCCGCCACCTGACCTCGCAACTAGCAAATATGTGATTTTTCCTGGAGGTTAGATCTGTCGATGATCTGGAACTCTATAAAACTGACGATTCACATTATTTAGAAAGCTTGAGGCATAAAATTTGCATTTTCAGGTCATTATGAGTCTAAAGGTTTTCCTTCAACTGGTATTCTTCCAATGTTACATTCGCTTTTATGTTCATTATCGAATAAATGTCATCTATCACCAATTACTGGTGATGAAACCGAATATATTCATGACGGTACAGCAGCGAATGAGTCATTGTGAGTGGTTTTCTAAAGAAGTCAATTTTAATAGATATGTGATAAGACATGAATATAATGCCGAGGGCATTCAATCGTTGTTCCTCAACGATGTTCCTCATGATAATGTTATACAAATAGATCATTTATAGCATCAACTATTAGCCGCATTAGGTATGACAGTCGATTTGTTTGGCAGTAATTCTAACAAAAGAAAGCTTCATGTTCATAAAAGCGAAAAATTACTGATTTTTTTCTTCCATTCAATGGACGTAAAGCAATTGGTTTTTTCTCTCTGCTGCTGTTATTTGAATGTTTTGTTTGATGTTCCAAAAACAATCGATATTTGGTGATTTAGACTCATAGATTTGATCTACTACTCGTCTCTTCAACTTGGTCGAATGGGAGAGAATCCTAATGAGTTTTTACGATTACTTGACGATTTTACTCGTCTTGTTAAAATTATAGCAGAAGTGAACGGAACCCAATGGCAATTGCCTGAAGTTCAACAGGTAATTGAAGACGTTGCACTTCTCCTAAGTGTTCTTTCTTTTTTTTCCGTCTTATCACATTGGAAAGATTTTATAAACAAACAAAGATTATCGATTACCTAATTACGACCAGTAAGGAACGATTCTGGAGAAGTCGGCAACGCACTGACATCATAACATTTCTTCTCCAGCGCTACGTATATTACCCGTCGTCATCTTTTTATAGAAAATTATATATTAGAATAATATATTATCGTTAAAATGCGTTGAACGGTATTCAGCATCGACTTGTGAAACATACATATTGATCGATGAGGGTGTTTGGGACAGATCAAAATCTGTTTGTGCTTCAAATGAAAATATATTTGTCATTTATTAGCAGTCATTTCATAGTTGTTTTGTTACTATGATATACGATAAACGGAATTAAGTATTGGCTTGTAAAACATACGTATTGATCGACGAGGATGTTTGTGACAGATCAAAATCTTTATGTGCTTCAATTTCATTGTCGTTTTTCATTTTCTAACTTTACAACGTTTCTTATTTTTAGTTTTTCGATCCATCGTTCAATGTGACAGAAACATTGGAAAATATCGGTTTATCAGAAAATGTTGCTAAAGTTTTAACTAGATCAAAAATCACACCGTATTTTATGATTCATGCATATAATTATGTGAGTTATAAGTTATTTATATTTCCTCATAACAATATTCTACTACAATTCATTACATATTTATATTTAAGGTCAATGAGTTACGTTCCATTCCTCCACTTCTATTACCGTTTGAAGCGTTAAAAACTGTACCATTTCTTTGTAATGATACAATATTCAATTCTAGCTTTATACTACCTCCAAAGTAAGTTTAATCATTTCGATTATCGTATTGTCCTTTTGTTGACTGTTTTTTCATCGATCGATCATTATTGATTGTTTTGATTTTATGTTAAAATTTCAAAATTAAACTGACAGTAATAAAAAACGATGTATAATAGAATAGAATGCGTTCAGTTTATCAATGTTATCATTTTAATCACATCGTGTAAAGTGATTTCAGTACAACACTATCGGCTAAGGATCGTGGATCCTTATGTAGTATTTCAACGCTAGACATGTTCACCGTAAATGAAACTGATATAAGCAAGAACATTAGAAGAATACCACGTTCGGTAAATCTTTTCTATTAGAATTATACGCTTTTGTTTTGGAATTTTCATTTTTTTCGCATATAACTATGAGAAATGAGGTCATACAGTGAGTTACCGCAGTAACTTACTTACTCTGAATAAGGCCAGCGTCTGCGTTTATAACGTTGATCAGGAGCTATGGTGTCGATTTGTGAAACGTTTTCGATGTTTAGTTAATAGTTCTTTCATAAGATTCTGGTAATTTGTCTTCTAATACCAATGCGTTGAGGGTAGTGATGGAGACACTACTGTAGTGACACGCAGGCTCGAATCAGCTCACGGCCACTCCACAGGCCTATCAAGCCCGCCATCGCTACGAGATTAGTAAATTGATATCATAGAAATCTGGTAAGATAAATGGCGTTGATCTGGTGAAGTGTGGTCAACTCAAGTCACTCTGTAGACGAGGCCGTTAATCGTTAATGACTTTTTGTTTATGAATGGAAAGTACAGTTTTGTTCAACGCTTAGGATGAAAACTTTGTTCCATTTGAAGAAGAAGCTTGTCTCTGTCCTTTATGACATAGAGGAACTCAACTGAACGATACCGAATACATTTTTACTACCAAGTGTTGTTGGCTGTTTTCGAACCAAATCACAAAAAAGCGCCAGGCGATTATAGGAGGCCATTGAAACAAATTTATTTTAATTGAAATTTTTAAGCCTAATCATAATGTGGGTGAAAATGTCCATGTTTATTTCCCACCTAACACATCAATCAACTTCATTTTGTTGTTGTTAAGGTCACTGAGTGCATATTTGAACTCTTCGAATCGCTTTCGACTTTCAACTAATTTTAATTGATCCATTATTCTGCTAAAAAAGTGTTAGGACATTTATTGTTTGGGCTGAATATTAAAACTCGTATTACGGTATGCACCTCGATAGCATATCAGACATCATTTATCACCATATCAGAACAG
This sequence comes from Dictyocaulus viviparus, assembly GCA_000816705.1. Taxonomy (NCBI): domain Eukaryota; kingdom Metazoa; phylum Nematoda; class Chromadorea; order Rhabditida; family Metastrongylidae; genus Dictyocaulus; species Dictyocaulus viviparus. Next base: position 70,277 of record KN716154.1, on the reverse strand, counting down.
TTGACAGTGATGCATAGGATGAGTGCTAGGTGCTTCAGTAGTCTTTCAGCACTCTTTCTCAGTCTCAGTTCATATTGATCTCTCTCTATTCAATAATACTTTATGTATTTCTAAGAGCTTTAGGGTTTCTTAAGAGCTCTCATACTTCAAATCTACTTTTGCAGGATGATCCTTCAGTTTTCAACGTGAAGGTCGCCGAGTTGTTAGGCAGTTTGGTGTCAATCATTCAATCACAACCTCTTTATAAAGGCTATTTAAAATGGAGAGAAGTCCTGTTATCGTCATTCTCCAATATTACAGCAGCGATATACTGTGGAAGCAGTCCATCTGGTAGAATAATTTCAACATTTTTAAAATTATTCTAGTCCTCATCACTTGTGAGGTCTTCAATAGACTTTTGAAATGAATCATTTCCTATTGGCGTAATTATTATTAATTATAAATATAAAGGTTTTGGGAATGTCTGCACAACTTGGAATTAGAGCTTACTTCCTGCTGACTGGTTTTATAGTCTTTTCTTTTTATTTTGAACTTCTTTCCCTCGATGTAGGCTGTAGTTTTGTTATTTTGATCCAATCTTAAGTTCCTTTTATTAATCTAAGAGTAGCTTAGTGTTATATAACACGTATC
>KN716154.1:31353-47864 GCA_000816705.1 Dictyocaulus viviparus | reverse complement strand
CGTAGTTAGTAAGTAAGTTTAGTTGTTACGTTAGTCTATATATATATATATGTAGTTAATTTTAAATTCATGATATATCGTGAATTTAGAGTACTTCTAAGACTTAGACCTTACAAATTCAATTCCTCTTTCCCTAATATATTTAGGTAATCACTTCTCATTCCATGGAGGAATGCGAGGCACTTTGTACCCGCATTGCCATTATGGATCGTGGACAAATTCGCTGTATAGGAAGCAAGCAGCATTTGAAGACGAAGTAAGATTTCAGCTCAATACTGGTTTGCTTGTGGATGTATATAATACAACAATTCATATTCTATTTGCATCTGATATTAAAACGAATGCTTTCCAACTAGAAACCTAATTTCTATATTACCAGTATTTTCGGAGCAAATTTGCTCGTAGGAATTTGGTAGGTATTTAGTTGGTAAAATTTCACACTAGTTGATAATTTCATTACTAAAGCAGACCTGTGAGCTTTACATTTTCTTTCTTTAATGTGTGAACGAGTGAAGATATTCGCAGGAAACTGATTCACAAACAATCTGCTGATTATTCAGATTTGGGGAGGGTCATTCCCTTACCGTAAAAATGCGAAGTCAAAGTGACACTCAGCTGGCGGCCGAATTTGTTGTGGCACATCTGGAAGGCGCTAAGATCGAATCTGTTCACTGTTCTACACTCTTCGTTCACATCGATCGAGAGGTCTCTAGCATATCGGGAATCTACAAAGTAGTGAACAGGGTAATTTCTGGATTTCAAGTTAATTTGTATTCTATGGTAGAGGACTACTTTAGTAAATGAGCATCTTCTATTCGAAGTGATCTCTTGTTGGTTGTTAAAAATGATCCTATCATTTTTGTGGATATTGTTGTCAAAAAGTGATTTTTTTCATTTTTTTTTTCCTTCGCTTAACAGAATAACGCATAAAGTGCAGTACTTTGCACTACGTATCAATATGTAAAGGTGAAACAATAGTATGTACTTTTATTTGATGATCAGTTCTTAATCTTTAATGTAGGTAGCTTAGGAGCAGGTGATACAGGTTACGTTTTCACATTGGTTCTTGAAAAGTTGAGCTTAATCTTCGAAAAGTACTTACTTAGTAAGACTTTTTATTTATTGGAGTATGTATTTGCCTTTTTTATTTTCTAGTTGAAAGAGGAGTTTTCCGTCGAAGACTTCTCCCTTTCGCAATCGACATTAGCAGAAGTGTTCCATTCTCTAGCAACAAAAAATAGCTCAATATCTTCTGCATCGTCAAGCCATGCAAGTTCGAGAAACCAAACCGATCTCACTGAAAAGTGAATACGATTTATTAAAATTCTTCCTTAAGGAACTTAAATGTTGTCATATTTCAAAAATTCATTCAGATTATACTGAAAATAGCAAGAGAGTTATGCATTAATTTGTTCATAATATAATCCTAACGTGTAGCCTATTAATGTCGATATCTTTGTACGGGTTCTGGTTTGTAATATCAAGTCATGTGCTAATAAAGATCTGTCTTATAAAATGGATGACTTCTGACTTATTTTCAGAAGGTGCTTATAAATTATGTTTATTCCTAACAGATACACATTTTCATAGTTTATATTTCCATCATATTCTTTCTTCGCTTCATTGAGTAGAAACTACGATGGCCATCATGATTTATAAACTTGGACATTACGGAAGCAGTGTGAATGATCACTGAGCGCAATATGGCGCTCTATCGAGAAGGTGGTAGTCGATGATTCCCGTATAGTACAAGTCAAAAAGGGAATACGTAAATAATACGTAAAAGTTTAGAAGCGCAACCTTACACATCATACATACACAGGACAAACGAAAGCTTTACTGATGCCCGCTCGATTCTGTCGATGATCAGCGAAAACCCCCCAGGTGTCTTCTATAGGATATTGAGTACTCGTTGATACATTTGCAGCATTCGTGGTCGTTGTTTGAGAAAGTAACGTACTCACAATGTCCACAATATTATAGCGGTTCTGTTGAATGTTTGTGACTGATTGTTTGCGACATTTCAGCTCTGTGTTATTATCTGGATTACCTGGAATCCAGTTGATCATCAATATGAAAAAATTCCATAATAAACTTGAAAGATGGGGTTCTTTATTGTAGCGTGATAGCGATTTGTTTCTTGTTACTTCGATTTCATATCTTTTATAAAATCCCAGTTATATGGATCACCTTTAGTGATTTACTAACTGATCTTGGTAACTAGGTTGTAGAAGCATTCAGCATGTCTGTCAAATTGCGTTTTTTGAACCAAGAAAGAAAATTGTTCGTTGGTCTCATTCTTTCTTTGCTCAACGTCCCATACCACTAAAATGATTCTTTGTATTTGATAAGTTATCGATCGAAAATAAAATGTGTACTAGAAGTAACTTGCACATAGAAATTTGCACTTTTCAGTGGAACAGATACCACCGATGTCACGTCGTTCTTTTGAGCTCTTGCGTTGTAGTACCGTGCTAAGATGGCCATATGTAATAGTGCAATCTCAATTGTTAATAGAAAATGAATACCGTTGATAAAATACATCGATTGACATTGATGTGAAATCTTTGAAGTAACTATTGTGTCATGGATTGGTAACCATACATTCACTTCAGCCATCAGATCCACAAATCCAGAACAAGAGTTGAACACAGTTATCCGTTTCGAGTAGCGTTGTAATTTTCCTCCTAGTCGTTTTAAGTCAAATGGTGCATCGTTCGGGCTCATTATCCTCATACGACAATGTTATTTTATTGAAAATGGTTGTTGATACAGTATCCTACCAATCACATGCTTTTTGTCTTGGATGTCGAATTTTTAGAAATCGATATCGTTGTTATTTGGCACAAATCCAAATAATATTGGTTGGCAACTGGCTTCTATTCAGCTTTGGCATGATTATCAACACATACTTTTTGACAAGTTTGCACGTGTTATCACATATATTTATAAGTGTGCCACTACTATTGAGGGCGCCACTCGCCCCCACAGTCAATCCAAGATGTTGCCTCCGGCGTCAGTGAATTCATATCAGACAAATTAGTATGGGGTAGATGGTGAACTTCAGTCATTGTATAGACTAGGCTCGCCTTCAATCACCCTCACGATGTCAAGCTAGACAGGAATGCGTATGCACATCCTGCACAATAAGGACTGATCGAAGCAAAAGCCTATCGAATCTCACCACTACTATTGTTATCTCTAATCAATAAAGTCAAACAACTATGTGGTAGTGATATTCGTTCAAAGCATCAAGAATAACTGCCAGTAGTACATTCAATAATTTCCGAAGAGATTTGTTATAAACTAAGGCCAAATGTTTCTTAATTGAACAGTTTTTTCTTCAACATCATGAAGCAACTTCTCTACTACTTCTTTTTTGGATGAATTTATTGCTATTGAATTCAAGAAAATAAAAGACAAAACTGCGACCTTGAACGACAAATTAAAATGTTACAAATTAACCATATTTTACAACTCAGCCCTATTCTGATTTTATAAAATACAACTATAACTTGAGAAAAATCATATAACTGCTTATGAGCCATCGTAGCTTTTCTTTTAAAGCCGTAAAATGTTGCTATGTTCGTTCTCGTTAATAGGCACTGACCGATAATTAGCAAGTGATGATAAAGATCTTTCGGCGCAGAATTTCGACATGTAAATGACACGCGAAAGTAGTAGAATTGTAATAAGATAGATCAGATAAATAGTACAAAGAAATCCCATACCATGGATATTCTGCGAGAAGCTATTCAGATAGGTAGAACTCCAACTGTTGTCAGCATTGATTTATTAACGAATGAATTCTAGATATAGCATGGATGTCAACTTCACTTGTACAGAAATTTATCATTGAAGAGCGACTACGATGATATACTACAAACACGTCCGTCTAACTTTTTGTCCATAACAGAACTAAGCCAATTACTGAATAACGGTTCATTCTTTTAAACATAATATTGAATGAGTAATAGAAAATATGAAGTACCGATCGATAACCAATGATGCTTTAATGCCATAAATCCAACACGTAATATATCCTATCTTGTAGCTTTTCCACACAGTTTCTTGTAATAGATAAAGATAAAGATAAAAGATATCTTCAGATAAAGAACACAACATAATGATTGAGCCTCATTTTCTGGATACACAGAGGTCCTAACACGGAGAATTCCACGTGCGAAATGCTGCGACGCGGTCATGCGCTGGGCCATTATGGATCCGCTTATGGAATGGAGGCAAAGGCGCTCTTCTTGCTTGGAGCGTAAGAGTGGCGTAGAAGTGGTAGCTGAATTATATTGTTTAATAGTTGTCGTTTTACTCAAGTTTTTGTAGTTTTATTCAGCTTAAATTATTTCTGATCCGATTTGACGATAGCTGTTATTTGGCGTAATGTTTTATTTTTTCCCTTCTATATTCTATCCTCTTGCTATATATTTTTTTCATTCTTGAGATTGCCTCATCTTCGAAGACGATGGATGTTATTGATAAATATGAGTATCGATTACGTTGTCGTTTTTATTTTACCACGGTGCATTTACTATAGTCATGTGGGTATTTGGATATGTTTTTCACCTTTGCAAGCATTTCCAACATTATCGTATTTCTGAAGGGAGTGCGGTTGTCTGCCAAGAAACATTTTCTTATTAAGAATCTTATTTCTCTATTTTACCTTATCCACTGAGTGCATCACTTAAAAGTGATCATCTCGTGATCTATTTTGAAAGATCGTATCATTTTTTGTTAATTCAAAGGGACTTTGAATTTTATCAGTCACTGTAGTCATAAAATAGGCAGGAAGTAGTAATGCTTTTCAATTTCCAGAGGTGTGTTGTCACTTAGTCATTTTCCGCCCATCACAGTTTCTACTCAAAGGAGGTTCTACTCATCATGTCTGATGGCGTTGTACAACGAAGAAGGAGAGTACAAGAAGAGGGGAGTTCTGGTCTTATCTATATTAATTCCTTTGCCATATCAATAAGTGGCTCTGTTGTTTTTCTGATAAGTAGTTATGTTGTGTCATAAGTTCTCGAAATTTTATTGTAAATGAGCATGCTTTGAATATCTGGATATTGTGCTATTGTGCGCATTTCCTGTATCGATAAAGATCTGTGTCAATGCGTGCGAACTGTCGTGGATAGCGATCGCAATGTAGAGCCTCTATTTGTGTCACTTATTTTTCAAGATATAGAGGCTTGTTGTTGGTAAGGTAAAGTCATGGTTGAGGTGAAAAGAGGCAAAATCAACAATAATAATTACGCTTTCAATGTATTGTCACCAGTATGTGCAATTGTAAGTTGGAGATTCTTTGATTGTTTGGTTTTAGCCAGGAGTAGATCGAAGCGATGACAATGCAGACTCAGCCGCATCGTCTGATCAGGTAGTATTATCATTTTTTTCCAACTGTACTACCCGGTTTTTTTTTCAAAATAGTACTTCCTAGCTGGTTATCATCAACGTTTAATTGTAACTAATTAAGTCATACTATTGTTTGCTAGAATTTTTACTAATGATTTTGTTTCAATATACAGGAAGATAATGATAAAGGAACTCGATTGACATTGATGGAGCAAATTCTTTTGCTGGGATTGAAAGACAGAGAGGTGTGTTGACAATAGTTCGCATTCCCTGTTTACATTTTTCTCTTTTTTGCCTACAAATACTGTTGTTTCACGGACATTATTTCAGGGGTATACATCTTTTTGGAATGACTGTATTTCTTCTGGTCTCCGCGGTTGTGTCCTCATTGAATTAGCGCTTCGTGGTAGAATCCAGTTGGAGGGCAGTGGTATGCGCAAGAAGTCATTATTGACGAGAAAAGTAAGCAAACTACATTACTCAAGACTTATATCTTCTTGTGAATATTAAAATTTCGGTTTTGCGAACAATTCCTCAATATTATTTCACTGGTTAGAACTGCAGGTGTCCGTGAAAAACGGCGAACAGACTGGTGACGTAATCCTTGACGAGGCGTTGAAACACATGAAGGAAACTAATCCGCCTGAAACGGTTACTAGCTGGATAGAGTATTTAAGTGGGGAGGTGAGACATTTCGAAATCTTCAACTCCCTTCTTCATGTTTACTAGTTGTTATAGACATGGAATCCACTCAAGCTTCGGTATCAACTTCGTAACGTTCGAGAAAGGCTAGCAAAGAATTTGGTAGAGAAGGGAGTACTCACAACAGATAAACAAAATTTTCTTTTATTCGAAATCACTACTCACCCGCTTTCGGATGGAAATCAGAAAACAAAACTTATCAAGGTTAGATGTTTGTTATTCTTTATTATGTTTTTTTATTAAATTACCATCTCCTCTAATTCAGGAAGTGCAAGATGCTGTGCTAAGCAAATGGACGAATGATGTGCACCGTATGGATAAAAAAATGCTCTCACTTATTATTCTTGCTCATGCATCAGACGTACTTGAGAATGCATTTGCTCCATTAAGCGACCAGGATTACGAAGTGAGTGAACAAATTTAGTGACCAAACATTCCCATATTATGGGAATATTTGCTTTCGAGTGTGTGAATTAGGGAATTTATTTACAATTTGCATACAGGGATGAACGTAAGAAAGAGTGTATCAGAGTTTAAGCGAATATTAGCGTATCATCTGTTATTTCAGCTTTCCAGCAATTACTTACATATTGTAGGTATTGGATTTTCATCTTAACACCTTTTTTGATCATTTATAGGCTAAGTTAGTTTTACTAGTGCAATACTTTTACCAAAAGACGCGATCATAAAATGATGGTATCAATGTCAACTGCTTCTATACTTTTGTATTTTATCAAGGTTGCCATGAAAAGGGTACGTTCTCTACTGGAATTGGAGTACGATGTACAAGCGGAGAAGAAGGGAAACGAAGTTATGTGGGCCGTGTTCGAGGCATTCAGCAAGTAATAACACACCTGGTAGGTATTACTTCAGGGGATACTTATTTTTCCTTACTTACTTTTTCCTTACTTTTCCTTACTTATACGGTCGTTGCATTTTTATTTTAGAAGCTCGAATTTAATAATTTTTCCTGCGAATTTCCAGTAACTGTGTATCATAGGTGGACGGGTAGCGCATATTCAGGGATCGGATGACGCCAAATTCTGATTTTTCTGATATGTAAATATTTAATATCAATAAGGGCCCAGTGGAGTTTGACGCAGACCTAAACAGTTTGCGGTCGTCCTCTACGCGGAGAGAGGTCGCTATCCCTCCTCGATCGGGAAATTTTTGCCAGAGAAACTTGGATAAGATAAACAGCATTGGCAGTAACAGCAGTAGTGACCAACTCAAGTTACCGTGTAGACCAGGCCCGCAAAAGGGATTGATCAACGCCAAAATTTATCTTATTTTATTTATATATATTGAGAAAATGTCCTTACACTTAATTGAGAGTGTTCTCGCTGGTAAAGTTTTAAGCATTATGTATTTTTTGACATTAGCCACGCTTTATCAAAGGATGTTCAATGCTGAGAGTGTTTTTATAATATTCAAATCAAGCAGATTTTTGCGTGCATAGTTGACCACGCTCAATTTTCCTTTGTGAGAATTCTTTATGATTACACTCAAAGTGTTTTTCGTTTCTTTCCTTGACGTCACTAATCCAGTCATTTTGGTCGGTAAGGTGTTTGCAAAAAATAGAGTGAAACATACGCGAATTTCACAAGTTTAAATTTATTCGATGTAAGTTGTAAATATATCGATGTTTAATATTTTGTAAGTTGCGAAGGTTTTCATGGGAAAATTGTGCTTTTTGACATACTTTATTGAATAAGGTTTTGATCACTACATAAGCGTGTAATGGTGTTTTCAGAACTTTTTTTTTTAACGGGAGGTCTTATGCTTGTTACGATCGTGAGGTTACCCGGTGTGTTGATAGCTGTGCTTCCACTTTGGGTGAATATTTCCACGTATTAGCCGTGGATTTGAGTGATCATGGTCAATGAACGATGATTCCAACCGTATTTTATCTTTTTCTAGTAGGTAGTCACAGCTTTATTTTTTTGAATTGTATTTACCTACTATGTCTTGTATATACCGTGCCTTTCGTGTCAAATTAATCCAATCAATAGCAGCTATATCTAATTACTGTTAGTGAAGATTAATTTGTTGAAGCCAATGTAAACTTTTCCGTAGCGAATGTTCCTACTGTGATAATTCATTCGTTTCAAAGTTTTTCTTTTTTTTAAATGTTTCCCAACTTTCTGTTGAATGACTATCTTTCCTGGGTATTGGATTCGACTTTTAACTCTGAAATTTCACTATGATGGCTTATTGGGAAACTTAGATTCTAATAAACCTCATAGTAGATTTTTATAGCGTGTAGAATATCAGATAAAGTTCAAATGTATGTATTGTTGATTTTTACAATCTTTCACTAGTATATTACAGCATTCTTTCTGCAGTTCAACTACTGATGTGAATTGGTATTATTTTATGGTAGGCTTCAAGTCGTTTGTGAGATGCGTACCTTTTTCCCAGGTTTTAGTTTAGTGCAATCAAAAAAAAAACCGTGAATACTAGGTTTCGCATTGGCAGTTTGTATTGCGATCTTAACCTTTTTATTATCAAGATTTTATTCATTCGTTTACATCCAACTGTGATTTATTATAACCAAGGGTTCGAATTTGAGTGAGTTTAGTGGGAATACGGTGTATGTTCTTATTTCTTTATTAATGTTGTGGATAATTTAAATAAATAGAAAACAGGTATTGCTTGCTCCCATCGAACATCATGCGCTGTCAATGATTCGAGGCAATCCCCAACCTTGAGGTGCTACAATCCCTAGTTGAGTTTTTGCCTTTCTCCGTGATGTGAGAAATCAGACAAGAACCGCGTCAGTTTAGCAGATGCACAGTGGACATAGTTTAAGACTTCGAAAAGGTTTCACTGCGATTATACGAACTGTCCGACCATTCAGCCGGATCCTCAATCGACATGTCGCAAGTTCCTTGTACGGTGGACTATCGATTGCACTGCTCGGGTCCTTGTTCTGTAGCTTTACAATGCCTTATTTTCTGGTGGAGATATTGCTAGCACTAGCTAGTATAAAGTATCTGACGAGCCGACATCGATATTTACAAGTTATATGAAGCAGTGGGATATGAATAAAACATCTGTAACAATGCGCAACACTTAACTATTTGCATTAAAACTTAGCAGTGGACTAGCAGCAGTGGACTTCATAATAATCTTCACCATGATCCTAATACCAGTAAAGAACTCGTCGCACTTTTTAATGACTCGGTTACGAGGTAGTAAGATTATGAAATTCTAATTCAATAGAGGCTTAGTTACTACGTTGAGAAAAAAGGTACACAAGAAATGGAGATTGAAAATTCTATGTAACAATTGAAAATATACGAGCAGGAAGCAATTTAAAATATGAGATCTATGATTTATATAAGAAGCATTTCCTGTGAAGATCTTAGACGTTCACATGCCTTTGTTTTCTGTCGAAATCAATTTCTAACGATTGCTTATGAGGCAGGGTAAAAAATGATTGTTTTTCTAAGTTGAGGTAGGGCAACATGTGTTATATTTTTCTCATGTTTAGATTCATAAGCCTCTTAGACACACGTCTCACATGATCTGGTTGTCAAATTTATTTTAATTCACGTTTATTTATTATTATGAACATTAGCATTATAAATTTTGTGATCTAGTACATTCATACATTTCTATTGTGTTATTGTGAGTCTTAATGAGTTATTATTAATTACCTTTAACATAAACCTCATAAAATTCGAGTGCTAATTGACCGACAGCCATCAATACTTGTACAAAATTCGACATTTTAAGTATGAAATTTACAAAACCGTTTTCAAGCTTAACTATCACGTATGTCAGGAAACCCATCAGTGTTGGTGTGAATATCGCTGAAATTGTAGATCATGAATATCAATCGATTACGAAAAAGTCAAAAACATAACAGAGTTCATAGAAACAAAATTAATAAAGACGTGTTAAAGAGTTATAGTGACAGTTTCGATTTAAATTCATAAGAATTTTTATCATAATCAAGAAATGAGGGATATCGAGGGATAAACAATGGCATTGCTACACAATAAAGGACAATGGACGAAACAGATATGGCTTATAGGAAAAAGTTTTCTTAAAGAAAAAAGAGAAAGAAATTCCCTTATATTTTTTGTAATCCATATTTATTAGTTCATTATTTATTTGGACACTGCATTTTTATATATGGTATCTACTTAGTGAAGTAGAATTTACGAAATCCTATATTTATCTACTACATGAAATCAAATCGAAAATATGGAAGAGGGAGGGGAGGATGAGTACTAAGTCGGTGCATAACGGGTTACTCACGCAGTCATGTGATAAAAAATGTACACTATTTTTAAAAGTTGGTTACGTTCTGCATTATCATGAAAAATTTATAGCAATTTGTGTTTTTTCACTGGAATCTCTTATATTTACACCAGTTTTTGTTTTCTTGTAAGATTTAAATTAATAGAATAATACGATTCAGTAAGTCGAAATAAATTCATTATATAAAATGTTCACTGCTTAAAAACCAGAATGAAAATTTATATCAAATTGTAGGTATTTTATTAAGAAAGTGATGAGGGAAGAAGTTACATGACCAATTCATGATGACGTGTAGTGATGTAATGCTTAAAATCGATCTGTTTTCAAAATACATGATTGGTGAATATAAAAATTTTCCTCACTTTTTCATGACTGAGTAGAAAACAGAGGAAAAGAAACAGAACGTTTGTGTGTAGCTTGTTGCACAATATTGAAGATAAAATAAAGGTGATCTATGTACAAAGATAAAAACGAAATCCCAACCAACCAATGGAGTACGATCAAAGATCATTTTGATTTATCTTGTGTTCAAATTTTATAATATATAAAAGTTGACAATCAGAGCTTAACGTTACTCACCCATACCGTACTGAACACGTACTGTTGGTTCACGCTCACGTATGAATTGCTTCAAATCATATCGTCCATCGATATTATAATACCTAGATTTTGAGGAACCTTATTCTCTTGGATTTCAACACTCTTCTTATCTGTTTAGTCATAGCGATAAATACGTCATATATTATAGTACGAAAAGTGGTTGTTAGGATATAATTCCCCATAAGGATTACTAATAGAAGTACCTTCCACCGAGTTACTAAACAATGCAGGTTTTGATTTCTCAGTCCCACATATTATGGCATGGCTTGTGGGTATGGGAAGGAGGAAAATGAGAACTAAGTACATCCTCATTTTACTACATGTCGTCGACTTATCACAAAACTGGAGTGCTCTATTGGTATCTGCACTGTGATACGTAAATTTGAATAGGGTTTACGCGGGGTTTGAGTCTTTTCTTAGGAAAACCGAAACTTTAATCTCTCAAGGGTTGATGAATTGGTAACAGAATGATTTGGGAGGATGAGTAGCACTGACTTGGCAACATACTGGTCCTCTTAAGTCATTATATACACCACTGCTATTCGAGCACTTTTCGGATAACACTAGGACAACAGGGGCATATCCACAAAGGAGAGAGAGGTCACGCCCAAGATTTTTATCCCTTTTATCCCTTAAATAACAAAAAACGGTCCTTATATTTGACAGGAAAAGCCGATAAGTGATATTGTGATATTGTTGATATTGATATTGACGTGATATTGTTATTGAATCTTATTTACAAAGTTTCTTACCATCTTTTAGCTATATGGAATAGATTGAATGCACAGATGGTTGAGTATAGAAGAAAAGTTGGCATACTTAACGACCCTGATTCCGAGTAGATCATCATTATCTAAATCGATACGTATTATTTGTATTGGATGTCTTAATACTACAGAAAACATTCCTATATTACCACATACACATACACTATGATCTACTCAATCTGAACTCAAACTTATTAAACGATTGTTTTCGGTTGATGTGATAATTTTGAAGATTATCTAATAATTTAACAACAAAAATAATTACGAAAGAATATGTATAAAATGATATTATTTGTCAATTATTTACATTACCATAATGCTGAAGTAACACCTCGTTCTGCATACGAGTACGCGTTCGAGTTTCGACTGAGGCTTCAAAATTTGTGATCTATTCAGCATTGTGAGAATACAAATTATATAGAAAGACATTTTTTATAACTCTCAATACTTGATAGAAAAGAAATAAATAACAGAAGTACGAAAGATCAAATGTACGAAAAAGTTATATGGAAAAATAGACATGCGAGAGAAAACATCGGATTTTATTTAAATTTTAAAGAATTTCGTAAATATGGATATGAAAATATTAGTGGAATCACTACTGTATGAAGAATTCGAAACAATTGAAAGCACCGATAGATCACAAAGGAGTGAAGAACAAAGAGACCTTTAAGTTGAAAAAAATCCACTTCATAGTGGATTAGTGATCTCCCTCTACGAACTCGTTTGAATTCTTCTACAGTCAAATTCTGATCAGAAACCAAATGAGTTCATTCGGATTTCGTTTCGAATCGGACAATAAATTCGAAACAAATATTAATAAAAATCCGATGCACTTATAAATCAACAAAACATTTCGATACACTGTACATACTGAAACCAGTAAATATCTTAGTAAAATAACGAAAAGAAAGTATTCATAACATAGATCAATAATATAAAGCAGAGATCATAAGCACATAGTACTAAAACAACAATACAAATGTAAATAATCAAAAATAAACAACAGTAAAGCAGCATGTCGGAAAGTAACATCACGTAAATAATTAAATCGATGTTAATATAAGAGGGAAAGTTGAATGAGTTATGAGTAAAAATAAATACCTCGATAATACAGCATATCATTTGGATACTTCTAGCCATTCCAACCAAAACAGGTAAGTCATAATTGTCGAGTAGCGAGACGGTAGTCGAATGCATCTAGAAAATTCGTTTGAATCTTATTTAATAATAACAATAGTACTAATAGTCATATTAGTCCTGCCAAGATTAGTAACACTAGCCATGCGAGTATAACTATTACTAGTTATAATAGTAATAATAGAGATCTACTCCTCGTAGTTATTAATGTTTAATCGCTATCAGCTATGGTACGATAGTTATAATGTGATCTAATGGACGGTACGTAGCAGTCTTTCCCATCTGAAGCTCTCTTTCCCACGTTTTTGAGTTAGCCATCAAACTAGAGCTTCAGCTGGGACAGAATGTTACTTACCGTCTGTCAGAGACGCATTTGAGTCCCGTCTGAAGCTGCTACTTTTGCAACTAACTCAAAAATGTAAGGAATCAAGCCGTTCAAACGTCATCACAACACTTGGATTACATATGTGAAGACTGCATATGGAAAACGATGAATTGTTCTACGCAGAAGAAAAAATCTTTGAAAAAAATTGAAAAAAAAAAATCCTCGACAATGGTTTCTACTTATCTACTTTCAATAGGATTCGCTAACTTTTCTTACGTCAGATTTTTCAATTGTTTGCAAGCTGCCATGAAGTGAGCCTCAATTATACCTCCTTTGCAGAGAGTGTTGACATATCAAAACTTCGCATTCTACATTATCGGCGCTCACAGAGGATGCAAAATGACGTCATCGGTAAGCGTTTGAGGCTCCACCGTATCAAATATCAGATAGCAATAGTGAAAAGAGGAACATAACTATGTGATGATTCTTTAGAGCTTTTTTACTTTTTGAAAAAATATTATAATTGTTTCTGATCAATGTATGAATTGTATATGTGAATTACCTAATCTAAATATTTTAAAGAGACAAAACCTTGATTTCTCAGCGTAAAAAAGTCAGTAAAATGCCTGTTTTAAAAACAAGAAATTTTCATATTACACGATGAAAATATGCGTTTGAATATATTTAGCTGGTGCAGAAATTATTGCGGTCTGTGGACGGGCTGATAAATATGACCTACCGCAGCTATTTTTGTATAGAATCAAGATTAATGATAAGAATGTAGGCAGACATGGATCAATACCAATCGATAGAGCCAAGCTGTGAGCACTACTCTGCGGTATATTAGGCATCAAATTAAGTTATCCTAAATTGATAAGATTCTTCCTGATTGTTATTTGTATGATAAATAATGTAGAATAATTAGGAATACAAGTGTTCAATTTCATAATATTGTCTTATAATTTAAAATTGTAAGAATAATTAGTGCGATTTTTCTGTTTTGCAAAAAGATGTAAACGTGGGCGTAAAATGTGGATCATCACTCCGCCACTGCACTTCCTCACGTGGCTAACACTACTGAGTATTCCAAATAACGAAAAGAAATTTATAACTAGAAATCTCTTTGAAAAAGAAAAAACACTTTCAGTCGAAGACGGTCGTCCAACAAATCTACATGTACCGTAACTCAATAATGAAATCCACGTGGGACCACTTACGTAATATTTCCGTATGATACGCATTGTATCGATACATTTGCTAAATTAAGATCATATCAGTATCACGAAGTTTGTTTAAATCAGACTCTAATTCATAAATATTCCCATTATGATAAAAAATTCATTATTCAAGTACGTTAAAAGGACCAACATAATCAGAAATACCTATAAATAACGCTCGAGACACTGATGCTGACCGGCTCCGATTTAGGCAAATGAACACTGAGATCCCAGAGAAAAAAGTATTTGTTCATTCTGATAATTTCGGAATGTAAACTGGTCTATGTTATGAAAATAATTTCTCATTGCCCCAATGTTGATGGTGTTTCATTATTGCACAAGATTATTGGACGGCTCTGTTTCGCTTCTGGCGAACCAAACCTTCCTTACCTTAGGTATCGGTGGATTTACATAAGAGCCATTTGGAGGGATATGGAGAATTGACATAATAGAATTTATTAATCACAAGCAACTTTAAAGTTCCCACTTGCATTCAACCACGAAAATCCAACGTACAGCACATTCCACAAGAATAAATCAGTGGAAAAGCTTTATCATTTGACGTAGTTTTGCTCAAAATAATATAGGCATTTGACAAGCGAATGCGAATATGAATGTTTTTTGCACTACATCTTTACGCCGCCTTAAGAATATATTTTGGAGCGTCGTAAGGAATAAAATTTCGCTCAACGCTATCTCTAACTTCGTTTCATACGATGGATTTCGAACAAAAGAAGAAATTTAAGACAAATGCCAAGAATAAAGTTCTTCACTATAGAAAAGTAGATCAAAAGAAACGATATAATAACAGAATAGACACACCCACCCGTAATTGTAATCAATAACAAATAAATGAACAACACACATATACAAAATAAGAAAGATTTTCAACTCAAATATTAAAATGAAAACAGAATGTGACATACAGCTTTTACTTCTGCGCTATTGCCATCTTTCACCATTTTGATCTCTATACGGTACCTTAAAATCAATATGTTTCATTCATGAAATAAAAAAAACAATAATTCAAAAGTAGTACTCTATGTGTATTTTATCAGAACAAATAATATTTAGTCACAACATTATGATCCAAAAATAGACCTAGAAAAAAGAGCTGGCCAAATTTTTAATTATAAGAGCACTGAAATTTTATATTTATTTGAACCTCTCAAAACATATGAGCGATGTTTTCCGGAATCATCTTTGAGCAACAAAAGTAAGAGGGATGAAGTTAAATTGAGGTCACATCTGTTTTTTATGCAACAAACAGCTGTTATTTTGTAATAAAAGAAAAAGAAAACAGCACAATAAAAGTTAAAAACATTTTGGACGTATCGATTGATTAGAACAGAATATTTTAATCATAGCACTGCTAGTTAATATGAGAGTACTTATTACGTTAATAGTGGAAATATTCTCATTTTATCATAGTAGATCAGAAATCTTGGGTATTCAAAATAATAGAAATTTCTTAAATGAAACTAGATCAGTTCACAGTGTACTGCACTTTTTCAAACTACCACTCGCTGAAGTCGAATTAAGCTTTAATGTACTTTGCGAGCTGAAAAAATTGACAGAGGCTTTTCATCATCGTGTATATCGTTGGCGTCATAGATCGTCGTCGAGAGACTATCTGATCTACTGAAGCCCTGTAGAAAACAGCTCTGACGAGATGATATCACTTTGTCAAGTGCCTCTCCTATCGATATGGGTTAGAGGCAATAAAACCACTGCATTTTCATGTTGTAGTTTCAACAGTCAATGTTCAGTCTACATTCGTGCACAGAATGAATGACTAAACATCTTGGTGGACGAACGCTAATATGATTAAGCTCGTTTTGACGCTGTCAAATTCTTTCTCGCAATCGATAAAGGGTAGTGTAAGTACTGCTGGTACTGCTGTCATAACACGACGACCGTTGCAATTGGATCTGATCCACATGACAAAATTCCCAGCAAGTAAATTGTATTCTACGGTCATGTCCTATGGGGCGCAGTGGCTCAGTGGAGGAGGTGCCGCAATGACACGCCGGCCGATTCAGTTCGTGGCCGCCCCACAGGCCTACCAAGCCCGCCATCCCTCCGGGGTTGGTAAATTAGAACCAGAGGAGTCTGGGTAAGATAACT
>KN716154.1:10366-24310 GCA_000816705.1 Dictyocaulus viviparus | reverse complement strand
CCATTTATCTTACCCAGCCCCCTCTGGTACCAATTGACCGCCCCCGGAGGGATGGCGGGCTTGGCAGGCCAAGCGGGCGGCCACGACACCAATCGGCCGGCGTGTCACTGCGGCACCTCCACCACTGAGCCACTGCACCCCCTTATGATATTTGGAGTATATGAATATATTATGTACGGGGTTAAGATGAGAATATAAGCATAAACATTTGCTCAGCTTCACCAATCCATTATGTTTCTTCATTTGGTTTCATTTCAATTTGTAACTCGTTTGGATTTATTATAGATTTCTTCCTAATAACTCAAGAGCTCTAATGTTTTTTCCTCTCGTAATGTATTATCATTTTTAAGTATCAATTCTGTTGTAAGGAATTATTCTTTATTATAAGTATGTACTTTTTTAAGCATTGTCTATCTTCACCGCATTGTTCGTCTTGTGTCCTCTTGAGTTTTCATCGGTTGCTGACCGGCACGAAATGTCAACGACGTCGGCGTGGTACGTAGACGACCACTGACATTCGGTTTACGCTAAATTTTCAAAAGTTTTCTGTTTTAAACAACAACCTTATCCAAAAAAATAACAATAAGGAGGAAATTGTTGTGTACTATAAATTCCTATTACTTCAAAATCGTTATCAGAATTAGCATACCCTCAGTAAGCTAATCATCAGATATTTTTTTGTGTGTAATTCATACGTTGTAGGTGACTTGTCCTCAAATGTCGAATCATTAGGTAAATCGGCAAAAGTAACCTCCTGTTCATCACAATACTAAACTCAGCACCTAATAAAGGAAGTGGCCCCTATTCTCTTCACCTCTAATGAGCCTTGTATTGTACGCAGGCGTTTTTATGATGAGTACCGAAAGTTCCGTTCCAAAAACTTTGGAGGTCAACTTGCTTTATTAAACGTGAGAAGACCGAGGTGGCTACTAGATTTAGTTTACTTTGGCAGAAAACTTCTAATACATGTCAAGAAGCTTCCGTGCCACGTCATCTGATTGGCCGACAAAAAACCCACACCTAAGGCTTTGATCATAATCAGGAGCAGAACTATCTTTCCAAGAATGTGTACACACATGTCGGTGGCATCGTTGTGAATACGACGATACCAGAAGTGAACTACATATATATCTTCACATCATATCACAAGCATTTCTCCTGTATCATCAAAATGGTGTTCGTCTTAGTAACATATACTTAAACGTACGTCCAACAAACAACTCGTCGATCAATCAGGACAACAAATGAGGAGGGAAAGAATGAGCCGTATCTTCTTCAATGGATTCTTTGTTGAATATTTCATTGAAAAAAAAATCTTTTTCATAATAAACCGATGTACTTTAAAAAACACACGAGTAAATTGAGTCATTTGGCAAAATTTCGTCAAAACAGTAATTTTTATGATAGTATTATTCATTGTAATTTGGATCACTAAATCGATCAAGTACTGATCAATCGATTATGCTAGATTATTATGAAAAGGAAAAATGAAAAAACAAGGATTTCAACAAATGTAAACAATGTAAAACGAGTAAATTTCACCTATTATGAGGGTACCTACCTTATCATTTTGTGGAAAAGACAATCGTCCGATATCCAAGTGTAATGTGAGGGTAATCGGTAAAATCAATGGACATGTAAGAAGTTCTGAAATGAATAGAAAAATTCATGAAATTCCATCTGTTTTCAATAACTTTAGACACCTAAAAAACAACAAAAACAAGATGAGATAAGATAACGATAAGTTTTGGCTTTGCTCAATCTCTGTTGCCGGATGTGCCTATGCATTCGTATTCAACGTGACATCGTGGAGATGATTGAATGCGAGACTCATCTATACAGTGAGTCACATGAGTTGAACACTCTTCACCAAATTAGTGCTAGTTGTCTTACCCAGATTTCTCTGGTACCAATTTACAGACACTGGAAGTGATGGGCTTCGTTGTTGACCTGAGGTGCAGCAGAAATCTGATTTGGGTTTGCGTATTATTGGGACACCTCCAACACTGCGTAATTGGAGCCCCAATGGAAGTAAGAAAAAAATTTTCAGACTTAGAGCTGAATCTTAACTCAACAAAAAAAAAACAAGAAACCTCAATCACTCTCAACTTTGTTCTTTGACGATAGAAATGAAATTTTTTTAAACTTTTTCCATCGAGCTAGTCGATTTTCTTATGAAATTTTTTGAAGATTTGCTTCAGAAAAACTTTCATCCACCTTTTGTATCCGGTCGTTTTCTTTCGTTGAGTTGTAGGAGAGTATCAACAAGACCTTTAACTTGTGCTGATGCATGGCTTCCGATTTGTGGATAAGCACACTGTAATGGAAAATTGAAGTAGTTAAAGGAAAAATGAGGTAAAAAAACTGTTTGAAAACTAAAATCAGAGTGTATGAAAAGCTTAATATAACAGCAGCCTGCTTCCCTTGATAAATGTCACAATGATCTACCGAGGAATTCCAAAAAACTGTAGTGACCTTTAACTATGAGTTGTTTCAGTGCTGCAAGTTGATTTGTTAGTACAAAGTCAAATAATGTATAGTAGTTCAGTAAAGAGTGTAGTAGTAATATTTGCCCTCATATCGTTTCACATGAGATCAGACATGAGTTCGTTTCCTCCTTTTGTCACCATCTCAGCCAAGTCTTTCCGGTTTGACTAACCAATCGGTATATCGAGAGGCATCAGTGAGGATGAAGAGTCTTCAGGTAGGTTACGTAATATTTTACATCGAGGATTCTACTGAATGCTGAGCTTCTTCTGTTATTCTTATCGTGATTGTTTTCAGTTGCAGGAAATAAGAAAAATAAGAAAAAAATAGCTTATCAACAAACAAATTTTAAGAAAGTAAGCCTCAACGGTGATCAGTTCCCGTGTGATGTGCCACGTATTCGTAATTCTGTCTATTTCTCGCGGATAACTGAGTGGGAGTCTCTTTCATATGACGATTTGAGTTTCTCAGTCTTTGTCGAGTTAATGCTAATTATGCTTTCGAATCATTTGGATGAAACTGAACAACCTCTGAGGGAGAGTAGACGGGTTAACAGAAGCGGATAGGAGTATGTGAACCAAAGTGCATCGCAGAGTTATACAACTACTGTAATTAATGCTAATTATGCTTTCGAATCATTTGGATGAAACTGAACAACCTCTGAGGGAGAGTAGACGGGTTAACAGAAGCGGATAGGAGTATGTGAACCAAAGTGCATCGCAGAGTTATACAACTACTGTAACCCTGGGGAATTAATTTTCGTGATAAACATTATTGTCTAAGAAACAAACGAACAAGTCGACAGTAAGCGGATTGGCTTGAAAAAATGATATTCATATGAGTTCTTAACAATTGAGTCCTATATGAAGCTTAGCTCGATTGTATTGCAGTAACAAAGGAGGGCTTCATTGAGTTCTGTTCCTCATAGAGCTATTACTATTGTAATTATAAATGCAAATGAAGTCCCATTGAAAACAAACAATAGCACACACCAAAAATTTTAATTAAATAGGTAAACTTTTTACTTTTAGTCTTACAGAGAGAAAAAATAGTTTACTTTGGTAATTTTCATAACAATAGCTGGTAGGTTTTCACCATCGAACGCTCTTTTCAATTCGAGTAGCTCGTACAGTACACATCCCAAAGACCAAAGATCACTCTTTTGATTATATGCTCTGCCTAAAAATATATCAGATATTTTTTTTTCAAACATCAATATCATTAGTAATAGTGATAAAGAAATTTTATATAGGTTATAGTTTTTTCTTAAGAACCTTTCAGGTTCTTCGATAGATTTCTGTCACGCTAGGTTATTAACATTATCGATTGGTCCAAAAGACTAATCGATAAAAGCATAACAAAAAAAAAGTCTCTTTGAAACAAACACGTTAATAATTAGTATTTTGAAAGAAAAAAATTCATCCTGTTTTACGCTTTTTTCATTACCTTCACAAATTTCTGGACTTAAATAATTAGGAGTTCCAATAACGGTTGAGGCTAAGCTTCTTGTCGTTAACTCCTTTGATATACCAAAATCCGATAATTTAACGAGTGTTTTTTTCCTGAAATTATTATAGGTTATAATGGTCTTGTACTTGTATAATCTATATCCCTCACAATGTTGAGTCAATTCCAAAACTTGGAGTTACGGACAGAATTCAGACCGACATCTAATAAATACCCAGTTTGATGTACTACAGATTGTACTGCTGAAGTACTCGTTATGGGATTACTTAATGTTCTCGTATTTTCTATGGATATGTTTACCTCCGGGGGGCACAGTGGGTCAGTGGTGGAGGTGCCGCAGTGACACGCCAGCCCGAATCAGTTCGCGGCCGCTCCCCAGGCCTGCCAAGCCCGCCATCCCTCCGGGGTCGGTAAATTGGTACCAGAGGAGTTTGGGTAAGATAACTGGCACTGACTTGGTGAAGAGTGGTCAACTGAAGTCATGTATAGACCAGGCACGCATTCAACCACCTCCACGATATCACGTTGAACATGAATGCAGGGGCGCATCCCACCACAAGTGATTGATCAACGCCAACAATTATTATTATTATCTATGTTTATCTCCATGTCTTGCAATTAACTCAGCGTTGTGAGGGATATAAATTATACAAATGCAATGCAACTATAACATATCATAATTTATAAAAAAAAATAAATAAATCACTGAGTAAAAATATGCACGTTTTAAAATCAACCTGTTCAATAGAATATTTTGTGTTTTCAGATCTCTGTGAACAATCGATTTTGAATGGATGTGATTTAAAGCGATAAGAATCTGTAAATCGATTGATTTGTGTGAGGATATTAGGAGGATTTTAGAATGGAGAGGATATTTGGAGGAAACGAACGAGTTCATTCATTCGATTTCTCTTTGCAATCAATAACTTGGCTACATATTCATTTGTAGATCATGATTTTATAGCTTAGTTATTTTCGAAGAAGAGCTTAATTTCACCTGTGTAAAGTAGTTCAGAACTTGTGTCTCCGGAAAATTGACACCTTAAAAAATCAATACATATTTGTTTAATGCTAAAAAAAATTAATAGAATGTAAAAAATTCCTCTCACATTCTATTGTAGATCGATGGAAATTTTGAAATTATTGAAATCAATGTGCTTTTTTTCCCCTCTTTGTTCCTCTTACCTCATATTTTTCAAATCGTAGTGTTTACTTTATAAACATTCAACATTTTTTTTGCTTTTTTTTTGCTTTTTTTTCCATTTAAAAACGTTTAAAAGGATTGTATTCATAGAAATTGATATTTTGTTGAAGATGCTCCTCATGTGAGAAAATTTCAAGAAGGTCGTCTACAACGGCTTGACCAGCGTGTCTGCATATGAAACGGACTAAATAATTTACTTGAAAACGTCTACTATGAATCAACTTTGATCTGTTAGATCAATGTTCCTCTTTAAACTCCTAGTCTAGCCATTCAATGAAGATTTCCTAAGGGAAATTTCCAATTAACTCATTTGAAAATCATTAGTTAAAGCAAATCACCAGAATATTCAATTTACAATCACTTTTATGATCGATATAAATGAAAAAGTGACAGAGTACGTAGTGAGAAAGGACAATTTCTGTAGTAGAACAATGTTGTTTACATAGTTGAGTTCACCGATGAGTTAAATGTTGATGAAGTTCTCGAGTTCTTGAGTTATCACTAGTAGTAGACGATAAACATAAACTCAATCGATGCAGATCATAGAGATATATTCTACTTAGCCATTTCAATTTAAATATTTGAAACGAAGTAAACTTAATAACGAAAGAAACAAAAGAATCATCTATGAGCTTATTTCGAGCAGCATTTCTCGAGAACTCAATTTGAATAAGAAAAAATAAAGATGTTCCTCGATATTTCTTCCTCAAATTTGCTTAAAAACCACCAGCACGAAACTACAGTTATCGTTTAGCAGAAAACATCAAGCTCAACTTAGGCCACATAGAAAGTTCTTTAAAATTCATATTATTATTTATCTAATAAATGTAATTTTTATAAGAACTTAGTCATACGAAGAAAATCGATTCTATTTATATTCTCATACAATACGTAAATCCCATTAAAATCACATGCTATGCACGTGACGCGTAACGCTACCCGCCGTCAATCCAGGTCAGTGACGCAGATGATCTGATAAATTGACGATACCTTTTTGATCTTGGACGAGTTTCTCCATTGTACCTCCTTCAGCGTATTGCATAACAATTGCCAATTGATTTTCAAATACAAAATAATCATAGTAGCCGATAATCATCGGATGATGCATCTTTTGTAGAAGTTTCACTTCACCTACAACAATGAACAAGAAAAATCAATGATCACTTTTCTTCCCTCCATATAAGTCTTAACTTTTTAAAATTTTCTACTAAAAATTTGAAGAGAAATATAAATGAAAATAAAGAAAAAATATTAATTGGTCCTCATAATTGATCTTCAATAGAGATCTGTCTTCTGATATCGATTGATATTTAAATATTAATATATTCTGATAGATTAACGTAGAGTAAATAATCTTCTGATTAGATCTAGCCAATGATCAGAAGTACAACAGTGTCAAACGGAAGAATTCGCCCTCAGGATATTGAAGTCTGTCATAACTTGAAGGGTCGTTCGTTATATTGTGACTATGTGAATGTGAAAGGATAACTGTATTATTGAGGTTATTCACTTCAGGTAAATATATGAGACTCTTCTTACTCAATAACCTCCACAATATCAATGTCACCTACAGGTACTGATCAGCTTCAAAGCTTAAGCCTATCTAATTATGTTAACTAATCCTTATTAAATATTTATCAATACTAACTATAATTGACAACATCTAAATCTTTCAAAACTATTAAAACTTTAGTATCAGCCTTATTTTATAAATTATTTTGTCTTATCATATTGTCATCAATATTGATTTGGTTGATCAAAAGTATATGAATAAGTATAAAAAATCAGGGCTAAATAAATTTCATTGTTTTTTTTTTGCTTCGCAGAATTTTTTTTTTTCGACCAAGGAACAGCGAAAACTCGTACACGCTTAAAAACTGGAGAAGGACATTGGAACGAAAAAGATAGCGAAGTGTTGAATGAACTATTTAATTAAATATAATTCCCATTGCATTTTATTTTCTATCAACTAGGATATAATGTTGTTCTAATATTCGTAATGTTGCTGAGTTAGTTGTTGGACTTGGAACCTCAGCGGGACTCGGACCCGCATCTCAGAGACGTTCGATCTGGTGTGCTAACGCCACGACCACCATGATCCTCACTTTGTTATCACTATACACCTCACTCATCAATATTTCTAAATAGGTGTTCGACCAGCTACAATCGGTGACACACCAGACCAGACATCTCTGAGGTGTGGGTTCGAGTCCCGCTTGAGGTTCCAAGTTTTTCGACTAACTCTGCATCATTAAGGATAATTAGTTAGATATTTCAAAAAGTATTTTTAACAAATAAAATTTGAAATCGATTAGTTATTGAAAAAATAACGGATGAAAAAAAAAGAACAAACCCATGATCGATTTTTCTTCGTCAACGCTCATTCCGTGAATAAATATAGTCTTAACGATAACCTGAAATTGTAAAAATTGTAAGAAAGAAAGAACAACAACAACAACTAAAACAACTGAAAATTTGTTTGTTTATTTTTTCTAATTTTAGTTTGTAAATTAAAATATATTGCGTTGCATTGAATTCTCGTTTGACTGTAAGGACTATCTGAGGAACAACGTCGAGTGAAAGCAAAGCTCGTGGATTTGACGAGTTTTCGTTTGGTTTGTTCTAAGAGAAACTCAAACATCAATGTTAGCCTAGCTTTTTCTTGTATATTGTTCACTTTTGTCGAAAACATCAACCTCTTCCATATTGATTTTTTTTTGACCAACAGTGTCTTTTTACCTACTGTTGCTGTTCTATTTTTAGTGCTAGCCTCAACAATTATATCTGTATATTTTTCAAAGATTGATGAAATCATGTCGGTAATCTAATTTTTTCGCCAACAGCGTATAGCCTCAATGAGGCCGATTATCGGAATAACATGTGAGGCCAGGGATTCAACTCTCAATTATGAAGTCCTACGCTGAGAAAGTGTTCGTCATTTTTCTCGACTCATCTAGATTATAGCCATTTTTGTAAAAAATGCCAGAAAATTAGGAACGTGAGCTCTCATTAATCCTCTGATTTGCGAACATCTAAGATCACATGCTTAAACCGCCTCTAAAAGCTTTAACAGTGCTTTATCGGGGTCCGGAATATAGCCAGCTGAAGTAACTCTCTTCCTACCTCATTGGGCTTTACCATCACCGATGTCGGATACTGCGAAGCGATCAATTTTCGAGCTCAATCAAATGTCATCGGAATTGGATTTGACTAGCACATCTACTACACGCCATAGTTCTGATGCTTCTTAAGTACGTGCAACACCAAATAGTCTTTTCAACTCCAGAGAGTGCATAATTGTTTGAAATTTTACGTAAATACCGTGCAAAAAACTAACAGCGGAATGACTTACGTGGATGAATCTGAAGATGGTTTACTGTTTGTTTTGGTTTTCTACTTGGCTGGTATTGCTGCTAAAGAGATCACTGATCAATTAGCAGACTCAAAAATTCGTGCTAACCTCTTTGACACCAGACACGTGGACTGATACCTCTACCATGTCAAGGATTTCACGAGCATTTCACGAGCGTGCGCTTGAAAGATGTCTGCTTAAGGATAATTGGCAAACGCAACACCTAGCTGGACTTTGTAATACAAGCCTTCTCAATTATCTTGTCTGCAAGACTCACCGGAATACGCGTCAAGAGCGAAACGTGGATGGGCTGGTCATATAATGAGAAGAGAGGCCGACAGAACTACAAAAGGAACTGTAGAATGTGTTCATGGCCAATGAAAAGAAGCTTTATTCGCGAATGCTAACTCCATCAATATTGCAGAATGACCCTAGATGATGTCATCATCTATGTAGAAGAACATCACCATGGACAACAGTCGTGTAGAAACGATCAAATTCGAAATCAGAGTGACCCAAAGGAAATACAGTGCGTCAAAAACAAGGGCTATCAAGATAATTGAGGTAGCAGCTGGAATTTTTCTTCTTATCATAATAAAAACAATTTGCAGTAAATAATTTTATCACTAATGATGTGGAACTAATATGTGAATCATAAATTCCATCCCGTTTGAAGGTATTCGAGTTTTTTGTTTGCGATTACCTCAGCATCATGAGGGATATAAGAACTTCATTATCACCTAACATAGTTAGCACGAAATAAAATAGCTATGAAAACAATTTAACTCACAGCAAATTTTAACGTATTTTTTTTTATTTACATTTTGAATAACCAGTAATTTACTCAAAGCCACAATGTCGTGGTCAAAGCGGAAATCTTTATATGTCATATTACGTCATCGTAGAATCCTCAAAGCTTCAATCGTTACAAATCGATCCATATTTCATCATACATTTTTCATTTCGGAAGACCTCTAGAGGTTTTTATTTTTTTCTATGAATTATCACTCAGTTATTTCTACTCACCTATTCAAATATTATATTGATTTGTTGTAATATGGAAGAAAAAAGTGTCCTTTTATATTTCAAAATATTTTGAGGAAAGAAAAGGTTATTGAGGGAATAGAGAGTAACACAAAACCGAAAGAAATTATTTAGAACGAGGAAAATTTTGAACTTTTTGAGCAAGAGGATCTTCACGTCTTCTACATAACCAACAAACACCGTACGCTCCACGTCCAACTACACGTATTTTATCGTAGTTTTCCATGATCTATATCGATCGATACACTGATCAATGAACCATTTGTATCTAAAGAGCGTATGGAAGAAGATAAAAAACAACTATATAAGCAAAAATCATCCATCATCAATACGACCAATAGACAAATAAAAACGTTTTCTTGTTATGAAAAACAGAAAACAGAAGACAAAAAATATACTACATTATTTTTATAGTAGGTAAAAATACGCGAAATGAATTACGGTGAGATCAATTAAATCAATCAATAAATTGGAATCGATGATCAAGAAATTCTTCGATCGATATGCACATAGTAGTACTATTTTACTTGACACTAACAATCAAAAATATTAATAATAATTATTAAATTACCTACATATATAATATTAATGAAATAGCAATAGAAATAATATAAAAAATAAAATACAACGTGACAAACATAAACAAACAACACAAAAATAAATAAACATAATAAAAACAGATACGAAAAATGATAAATAAATAGCCGTTTCAGTAGAGGATGTAGTTGTAGTGAAGATTTTTTTTTCAAATAACGATACTTAATAACTTCAATATCGATTGATTATGTGATCTCCTTTTGCAGAGCAATGAAGAAGTCGTTATAAAATATTATAATAATATGAAAAATCAATTAGAATGTAAGATGACAGATCGATTTATCGATTTTTTTTAATGGGAACTGTTTTCTCGTTATCATTTTGAAATCATAACAGTTTAGAACTAAAAAGAAAAATCATTTTAGTAAAAAAAAACAGAAGAGATAAAAAAAAACTCGTTTATTACCTATAATGATGGCTATTGAAAACAAATCAATCAATATTCGATTATTCGACACAATTTGACAAACGAGAAGAACGAAAGAGAAAAAGAAGATCAAAATATTAACAAGAGAAAAAAAACCGGAAACAAACATTTAAAATGTTAATTTAAAAAAGAAAAATTCGATACTTAAAGAATAGAGATATTATGGTGAGATGAGAGGAAGAAAAAGAGAACAAGATGAAGCACAATCGATATCTATTTTTATACGGTAGTATTGAAAACTGAACAAAATGTTAAAAATAGAAAGATTTTTTCGGCACAAACGAAATAACTATTCAGAGGAGGGAGAAAGACAAAAATTAAGGGACAAAAAAAAATTAGATGGAGTGTAACAATTTTAATACAGAGAGATTTGTGTTGTGATGATTGGTGATGATATGAGTGGAGTATGTCAATCGATGAAGAACACGTTCCTGAGAGAAAGAGAGAGAGAGAAATGCCCGCCACCACCACCAACACCACGAGTCGCACTTGTCGTCGTCGTCGTCGTCGCCGTGGTCGTCGTGGTCGTTGTGGTTGTCGTGGTCGTCGCCGACGTGGTCAACAACACGTTCGTCACTCATCGCCAACAACGTCATCATCGTTGTTGTCGTCGTCCATTCCTCATCCTCTCGGTCTCGTGTGATGTTGTTGTTGTTGTCGATGACGATAATTCGTCAGCGAAACGTTATCACAACGTCATCAGATGCAAGAAAATTTCATCAAAATCGTTAAGGCGATAAACAGCACAATAATGTCGAACAATAGGCAATCATTTTTTCTAGCCGTTTCTTTTTCATTCTGTACAGAAAAACAAAAACTGTAAACATAGAGAAAATAGATAAACATAAACAGAAGCCAAAGAAATACACAGGAAAAAAGATCTATATTGAGGAAAAAAAAACCGTCTAAAATGGTATACTATATGAGTTCGATACAGTGAATTACCCTCATAATCCTCTTGTTCCCTGCTGGAAAATAACATGTTACATTTTATTAAAAAAGAAGAAAAAGAAAAACAAAAGAAGGCAATGCTCACTAGAAATATATGATCTATAAACAAACAATGAATAAATGAGGAAAATGAAGAGGACGTGGATAGTGAGGAATAGGAATATGTTCATCGTTGTAATCACTTAATACGAATTCATGACGATACCTCAGCGTAGTCAATCTGAAAGAAAAACTATTAAATAATTTAAGATGGTTCAGTAAGAGAGAGATTTTTATTTGATCGTCGGTTTTAATCGATTATTGATTGATGAGTAATTTGTTTATCGGCTGGCTGTTTGTTAAGTGTTTTAACGAAATCTAAAGATTTTATTGTTTTTTGTTGTTATCGATGTTGTTTTTTTTTTCGCCTCAAGGATATTTTCGCTTGTCATCATCATCGTCATCGTCGTAACATTGAAAAATCCGGTTCGATTCGTAATATGAATCGATCTGATTCGAATCTTTCTGCTAATGATGGAATTTCTGTCTTATCTTGAATAAAAATCATCGAAATTTCACTACTAAAAAAAATCGATTGATCGATCATGGCATAATGGAGTGACTTGTTTCTGTTTATTTTCTCGTCCTCATCGTCGTCGTCGTCGGCATCGTCGTCGGCATCGTCGTCGGCGTCGTCGTCAGCATCATTATCTTCTACTCAATTGCATCGGTGGTGATGTTTATTCAAAGATGTTAATCATCTTGTTTTTGTTATCTTTTGACAGAAAAATGAAAAGATAGAGGGAAAAAAAAATTATAAACAAGAGAAGAAACACCTCACTTTTATGAGTGGAATGATTTTTTCCGGATCGCCTCCGCGATGCATTTCATTAGTTTGAGATTTTCGTGAATTTGGTACGTTTATATTTTGCTAAATATTTCATAATAAGAAAAAAAATTAACGTTGTCTAACCGCTACCGTACCTCTGATCAATTCTGCAAAAAATCAATAACTGTATTACTTATCGATTTGTTTTGTGTTGCATGTTGTTGTTTATTGTTATTTATAAAACTTATTTACATTAATATTTTTACTTGTAGTGAACACTATAAACTATTTATCTAATAATAGTAATATTATAAATGATAATGATTCGTTAACGTTATAATCATGGCGAACCGCAAACACGTCGCATGCGGGTTCGAGTCCCGTCAGAGGTTTCAAAATTTGTGACAAACTCAAAATCGTCGGCTATCAATATCATACTGTTATTCGCTATGATATTAATAGCAACTGCTTTATTTTTTTGATCTTCTGT
The DNA here is from genome assembly GCA_000816705.1 of Dictyocaulus viviparus. Classification (NCBI taxonomy): domain Eukaryota; kingdom Metazoa; phylum Nematoda; class Chromadorea; order Rhabditida; family Metastrongylidae; genus Dictyocaulus; species Dictyocaulus viviparus. Next base: position 11,483 of record KN716154.1, on the reverse strand, counting down.
GATGACTTGAAATGGTACAACTGCAAGCCATGGAGCCTCATACGGAACTCAAATCCTTATCTGGTGAGTTTTCATTCGGATATGCGGATATCGTATTGAATCAAACTAAGCTTATATCTACACGATATATGGTAGAATATAGTAGTTCTAGAAAAGCCATTGTAATAGTAGTAGTGCTGACGGTACAGATAGAAAGAATAAGTATTGATTTTTGAAATGAGTTCTTATTAAAATCAATGAATACTGGTATTTGAGATACTTCGTGATTACGAACAAAAATCAATAAAACATCAAAAATTAACGTAAAAATACTGGGTGAAATAATTTTTCTTTTGGAACAAAATAATCAATAATGCCACTTACTGGACGTTTCTTCTTCGTACAATGCGACAATATGGAACTACGGAAACTTTTATTCATAAAACAGTAGGTGATTGGATTTGTTGTAGATGAAATATATGTGAGTACAGTGAGGAACATGTTGAGTCCAGAATGCCACATTGGAACACCCTGAGGTGAAGAAAAAAAGAGTCAATCGATATTCATCCAAACGACCAAACGTTTTGATGTTTTTTATTGAACTCGATTATATTAGCGTTAATAAAATTCACCGAATTTTTAAGATACACTATAAAATTCTAATTCAAGCTGATGAGAATGTGAAGAGATTTCAATTCATTGAGGTACTTGATAAGAAGTCGACCTCATCATTGTTCATTGTGACTTGCCATATCAACCTCCTAGGCTACATTTATTAAGAAATACGATTGAATTTAGCATTGTTTTTCCATGAGGACTGTTAACACCTCTGATCTTTAAGCTACGTAAGCTTACGTCACGGGCACTAGAAAATAACTGGTAAATAAGTTTATTGATTACTGAAAACTTTGTTCAGTTGTTTTTCTGTTGGAGGCTTTTAAGGTGATCAAATAACTGCATGATCTCGATTTGCATGATCATCTACAACAACCTCATTCGCTTTTGTTGTTATTATTTCTTATGTTGATAAAACTCGATATCGAATTCCAGCAAAATCTAGAGGGTGTGAATTCGAACTAGTGATCTCATAAACACTACTGCAACGCCATGGACGACTGCGCTACGAATTTAGATACTA
>KN716153.1:1116395-1134429 GCA_000816705.1 Dictyocaulus viviparus | reverse complement strand
CCCATGAATCCACCCGCGCCTCAAGGCAAGTACACGGTCGCTTTTGGTCCGCGATCTACCCCCTATCCGCCACCTGGGGTCGCGCCACGTAGCCTCGCGACTAACCGGCTTGAGATCCCTCAGCGAGGGAGATCCGTGGATGAGTAACTCAATGCGTGTTTATAAATCATATTGAGTTACTTCGGCAGTTCTTAACAATGTCTTATCTTTTTCAGATTCAGAAGAAATCCGAACGATACATTTTCGAAACCTTTGCAAATTCTAGGATTCTATCGAAGTCGTCCTGACGTAGTGTCCTTTTCGGAGTCTGTATAATATACAATGGTATTTCTATTTCGAAAGATAATTGTTTTTTATCGTTCAGCTTCACACTGCAACAGAATGCTTTGGAAATGGCTTACTGTACTTTACATGCCGATGATCACTCGTTATATTATCATCTATCTTGCCAGGGAACTGCCAATCTTGTATTAGAGGTACAGTAGTTTCAGTTTTGGAGATGAATAACATTAAATATGTTTCTGTAAATACACTCCTACAACGACAACATGTAAACTATTCTTAGAGCAGTTGGCACATTATTTTGGTAAAGCGATTATCCAATCCATGTAATTATTGATGAATTATGAGTTTGAAATGTGTGATTTGCATAAGTTTGTTGTTTTGCTTTCACTTCAGGCATGCTCACATGTTTGGAACGGAAAAACACTTCTACCAATCACCGAACGTGCAATTAAAATGGCCACCGACTTCTATCAGAGGCATTCGGTTACAGGGTATCTTTTTCTTCTTTTCAATTTTCTGATTTTTTAAATCCCTGTTGCAGTCATGCCGTCTTCAAGACGGTACTTAATCAATGTTTTTCCCTTCATATTTTGGAAATCTGAAAAACAATTTCCTTTATTTCTCGTCTACTCGCTTACATTGAAAAGGAAACTGAAAGGAATGAATGGAAAGTAATTTGTGTTTTAATAAGTATCAAAGCTACAATCTCTTAAAGCGGATCTCTTTTCCGATACAATCTCTTTTCCTTAAGTTACAATTACATTAAATTTTTCCTCTTTAATTACAATTACATCTACATTAAGAATGAAACTGAAAAGATTCAGTGGGAACGGACTTGTGTGCTGATAAGTATCAAAGCTCCAATTTTTTGAACGGAAGTTTTCCTCTTAAATTAGAACCATCAGAATCTATGAATCGACGAATGGATTTCTTCCATACTTACTGGTAACCTCAGTAGTAACCTCTCTTTTCGAAATCGCACATTGCTTCACTTTAGTATCTGACAAATTGGTTCGCTGAGGTACTGGTCTTCAGAAAAACTGGAATTTTCTCAACCCCACTTATAAAATTTTGTGAAAAAACTTCGTAAACGCGCTATAGTTTCTGTTTATATATTCTGCGATGAAAGTATTGCTATTTAGTCATTGTCTCGTCCTTTCCTATCGGGCTATTGGTACTGTTTCGGACGATTCTCTGAGATGCCACTACTACGAAATCCCTTTGCTGCATTCTCGCCCAAAGATGGCAACGTTGGCTCGAACCCACAGTTTTGGTTTCTCTTATTCTCTTTTTATATTAATCATTTGTCATCCATTCAGTTTTTGTACAAATTAAGTATAACCAGCTAGATTTCTTGGTTGACTGCAAATCTTTAGAACTTTGGTTTACAGATAGTTCTTTGGATGATCCGTTTTTCGAAGGAAATTTTTCTCAGTTTGGCAAAGAAGCAGCTCAGCGGTGGTTCAGTGGACATGCCCTTTGCGGATTGATTGCTACACAATACGAGGTTTGCAAATTATCGTCAAATATTAATGAGCTGTGTTGAATTCATGAATAAGAGAGACAAATTATTAACATGCGCTTCAAAATAAATATAGCTCAAAGTACGGTAACCTATCAATCACATCCTTATCTACTTGTATGGCATTGTTTAACACATTGAAACTTATTAGATTGTTCAAGAGGTGCTATTAGATGCATTGATTTGGGTCCGTTGGCCATTGGCGGGTTGCCTAACGCATTCGTGTTCAACATAATATCGTGGAAAGTTGTTGAATGAAGCCTGATCAATACAGTGACTTAGGTTGACCATTCCTCACCAAGTTAATGCTGATTATCTCACCCAGATTTCTCTGGTAGCAATTCACCGACCTCGAAGAGATGGCGGGGTTGGTGGGCCCAGGGTGCGACCGCGAACTGATCTGCTTGGCTTGTCACTGCGGCTCCTCCACCGCTGCCAAACATTGCGCCCTCAATCTTGAATGGTGTAACGAATATCGGGCATAGTGAAACCGGTAGTCACGGGCCGAATAAATTTTAATGTCTAATAATTGACTGTTCGTGGCTAATGAGCGTTTTTCACATGTTAGTAAGAACCTATAGTGTAAAACATCGTGGAAAGACCCTGTGTGTTATCATGAAGGTAATTGAATGTGACCTGGTCTTGCAATTGAATTGAACTTGAATTGACCGCTGTTTACCGAGACAGTGATGCTAATTCTTCCCAAATTTCGCTGACATTAGTACGTATGGACACGATTTGCGAGTTTATGTAATGAGATGTTTGTCTACTGGAAGATAACTTTTTGAAAAATAGCTAAAGTTTTTACAGCTCTTATGTAATTAAGGACATTAATGATTATTTTACAGGTAATGCCTCAAGTTGTACAGCTGATAGATCAACTAGAAAATTTATGTGTTCGATTTGTGTATTTTTCGAGTGAAAACGAATTGCGAAGTCGAGTGTTTGCTGAAAAGCTCGGTAAATTTATTAAAGTACCAATTTTTGAATATTGAAAAGTAGTTTTTCCATTTTTTTGAGGAGTAGGAGCTTTTAAGCAGTTCTTATTTCATTCTAAAAAAAAATCACACCTTTTGCCCTTATTTGTTAGTGATTTTACAAATCTTTTAGTATTCTTACAAATATAAAAACATTACAGGAGCAATAGAGAATGTGAGCAGAACAAATTTTTTCAAGTTTTTCTGAGAAAATTTCAGTAGCTTGTTGATGATAGGGATCACAGCACTGTTCGAAATTTGTTCGATTTTTCGCTACACGAGATTTATTTTTATACAACGCCTTGTATTATCAACGAGTTGTGTTATATTTCAGTGCACAGCGTTGGCAATAATTAGCTGTCAGCTGTAATTAATCGCTGATACGCGGAACTTTTAAGTAAGTAGTGTGTATTTGTACTACAATATAAGGATATTGTAGAGGATCAAATTTGACTTAACAATTGCACTCCTCGGCTTAGATCACGAAATTAGCTATGCATATGTGTGTGTGTGACGAGGAATGCATCCAAGTGTCACGAAACTTCAAACCTGACTGCATAATCTCTCTGGTCATCTCCTGATGACAATACTGAACATCATTAATGTAACATGGGTTTTAACACTACTAATACAATAATACTATTAACGTACTCTAAACGATTGTACGATATTTGAAACTTACTGCTGAAGTAACAATAACTAATCGAGTACAAAAATTGAAGCGTTGGCTATGGTTGTACAGAGAAAACGTTGAAGATATCTGTCATATTTTTTCATATAAAGAAAATAAGGGACATCGATTTGTTTGAAAACATCTACAGGCACAGCCTAATCCGATGTACTACTGAAACGCAACAGGTCATATGTAGAGATTTTTTTACAGAATATTTCCAGCAAACGGATTGGTAATTACTATTCCTACTGAATGCACTTTTGATCCTAATTTTTTTTTTGTAGGATTATCGTTTGCAAAATCATCTAGTAGCAGGCTGTATTCTAAAAAATATATTGTTATGTGAATGAGTGTGATATATGATTTCTGGCGACCAATTTAAAGGTTGTCAGCATTTTCTAAATCCATGATGTGTTGAAGATTCGTTGAAAATTTCCATTAAACAATTTTCGCATAATATTTAGTGAGTTTTTAGTTATAATTCATTAACAGATTAGCATTTTAGGTCTCGAGGCTGGCTGGAATTGTCATGTATCGTTAGCTGAAATCTCTAATAATGCTGACAAGGAAACATTGAAGAATCTTTTCTATTTTAAAAGTGAGGAATATCTTTTGGTATTTATTTTATATGGATTTGCATGCACTAATACTGCACTAATACAAATTTAATGGACCTATTAGCGCAGTAGTTGGAGAGGCCACTGCTATACACAGTTTCCAGTTCGGCCCCAGCGCAGCCGAACTTTCCATATCTTAGGGGTCGGAAAATTGCTACCAGAATAATCTGAGGGTAAGCAGCAATTACCTGACAACAGGCTGATCCTCTCAACTCATTTTTGAACGATAATGCTTATTCTTATTTTCATCTTAATACAAATTTGAGGTTGTTTTATCTTTTGTGTTTTAGAAAAATAGTACTTGTTTGCAGAATGTGGAAATGTGAGCGCAACGAATTCTGATAAAATTCGTATGAAGTCGAGGTTTGTGATAAATGCTCTAAGGAATTTTTTAGTAATATCATAGAACTTAATTAAATTCGTATGTTTTACTTTAGATCTGAGCAGCAACTTTTTTCTACAGATTTCACATTTCGGTCACAAGGCTTCTCATTATCAAGATCGCAAAACCAAGCGTATGAGGTTAGGACGATTTACGTTCTATTACTTTCTCGAAAAAAAATTTCACAGCACTGCTTTTTGTGTTGAATGGTTTTTCATCGGGTGCATTGAAATAAAACGTTTTGTGAGTCTACTAAACTGTTGGTTTATATAAAATACACGTAAATTACACATGGAACCACTTGAATTTTCAAAAGCCCACTGCAACATATCCGTCGAACAGATGTAAATTATCGTCCAACCAACTATCACTTACAGTAATGTCCAAAGTGTATTGTTTTTTGTATTTGAACAATGTATTTCTAATTAGAAAAGAAAAAAGAAACATTTTTTGGATTACATAACATTTGAGTTTCTTACTCAATATCTATGTTTAAGCTTAATCTTTTCTTTTGCTCTATTGATTCCATCGATAATGGCTTGCAAATAATTCAGTGCAATGTGCTGTCATCTATGATCAGATATTATTGATTGGTAGATTTGTCTGTGCCGAATATTCTTAATTAGATAGTAATTCATGAAACTTTCCTATAAACCCTCAACAATTTGTTTTGCAAACAGCGTCGTGATGCTGATCGTCTATGAATTTTATACAAATTTGATATTAACTGACTTCACAATTTTTCAAGGAATTGATTATATATTCGTTTTTCTCCCAGGTTTGAGTCTAATGAACTAGGTACTTTAACATTTACAATTTTTTTTCCTTTTTTCTGAGCTGAAAACGAGCCTTTATATTACAATTTTTTTTTCTTTAACATTACAATCTTTAAGTGGAGGACGATCACGCTAGATTCATATAGGTGAGTGCGTTAATGACATCAAAATAATAGGTCTACATAGTGTTATATCATAATTGATTGATAACTAGATATTTTCTTGACGGTTTATTTTATTGAATTTATTGAACTTGTTCATACTGCTATCTTTTGACCCTTCTTAATTCTGCGTATCTGTACGACGATACTTGCTCTTACCTTAGAATCCTTGCCGTTAAGTACTTCTGTCGCATGCAAGTCAAGCAAGGTATTTGACTTACCGTCAAGCCTAGCAGCTAGACGTTCGTTTTGAGCAGTGCAAATGATTGTGGTATCTAGGTTTTTTTTCGAGTTTCTTCTTTCTAGGTTTCGGCTCATCCTAATAAGGCAAGGCTCCCTACGGGAATTTCAGCCATCCGACCACACTTAGATCACGTGGACAACGTACCTTTACTAGTTGGTCTCATCACCGACTGTACACCTAGCACGAGTCTCCAAATGCTCCAAATAATGCAGGTAAGAAAAAGAATTGCTCAAAAATCAAGAACATATTTCATTACACTTCTGCACTACAAATAGAGGTTGCATATAACGTCACTTGAGCCAAAAAAAAACGTTACCTAAGAGGCGATTATTATGCGTACAACACTTTTCAGGAATACGGTGAAGTAGTGCTTGCGGTTGGATCGTCGCTCTCGGTTGCCAATGTTGCTATTTTTCTACAAGTGAGAAAGCAAACATTGCAGTTTATATTTTTTCATTTAATACTTAATGCTTAAAATTTAACTAAATTTTCATGCTTCATATAGCAGCGGCTAGTGGAGTAGCCGCAAGTGCGGCAGTTATCCGCAAGATTAAAGCTCGCTGCCAGATCAATCATGTCCGCCTGAAATCTGAAACGATGGGCTGCACTGACTAGATAAAAATGGCTCAGATCAAATAATTGTATAGAATTTAATTTGACTTTTAATTTGTTATTATTATTATTATTTATCAATTAATTAATTCAATTAGTTTGTTTAATTCCTTCCTCGCTATCATGTTGAAGACAAATATACTGCTCATTGCACTAGGATGAGTCAATGCCAAAGCATCTAAGTTACGTATTAGAAAGAAATTGTTCAGCAGCCTGTGATTTTTCCCATCAAACGGATTGTTTCTGATTTAAAAGCAAACGGAAAATTTCTTCTGCCAACTAATTGACGGTATGTTAATTATTGTAGGCTTGGATCAAGTTTTCAGAGGGACTAGTATATAGAGAAGATTGATTCAGGTTGGACCATGGTAATTCCATATGTGAAAGTTTCTTATTGACTAAGTATATTATACTGTTCATATCTGTTTCATCTACACATTTTTTTCTGTCGAATTTTCACTTGTATTAAAAGGATACTATTTCAGGCTAATCTTTCTATTAGTGTGCTACCACTAGGTGATTGGCAGTGTATTCAACAGCCAGCTCCTAATAATTGGCTTGAAGTCAAAGAGGTCGCCGGCAATCTAATAAGCATTGCATCCGATTTCCAACTTCACTATGACCAGGTACGAAAATGTGATAGACGTTCTGTAATAGATAATGTGTCTTTAATAGGTATTTTGACTAAAAAAAATGTATCATGAGGTTAATTGCAACTGATTTACATAAGAGAAATCATTTATATGTATCACCTGTCCGTCTCACGATCTTTTACGTAGATCAGAACTTCGTGTTTCCTCTTTCACTTGCGTGATGCGAAAAATGCCAAGCATTATTCTTCCAATAGAGCGCTTCATTACATCGTTTTTTGGAGGTTTGAGTTGTGGCCGATTTCTTCACAAGCACTGTCGAAGTCGGCCAACATTTGTTTCGCTTGCTCAATGTTTGGTGTAATAAATACGATGTCATCGGCTAAGCAAAGATGGTGAAGTTGCCAACCGTTGATTTTCACTCTCAAATCGTCTTTTAATTTTCATATTTTGTTCACAAGAGTGGCTGCGAATAGTTGTGGCGAAGTAGTATCGCTTTGTCGAATCCCTTTTTTAATGTTATTGATGATGTCTTTATAGAACGGGGTAATTTTGGTAGTGATATTTTTATATAGCACACGAAGAATCTTGATTTACGGAGTTGGAAGCGCTCGATTTGTCAACGCTTACATGACCACTTCTGTCTCAACAGATTAGGAAGCTTTCTTCAGATCGATGAAGGTGAGACAGAGTGGTTTCTTATACACTCGTGATACTTCTATGAATCTTGTGATTGTGTGAATACGGTCAATCGTGCTAAACTCTCTTTGGAAACCCTGCTTGCTCATATAGTTGTTCTTCGTCTAATCCTCTGCCAATCCTGTTTTGAATGACAACATATCATCTTTCCTCTTTTTCCAAAGATGTAGATAAATGTGGCTACCGAAGTGATTTGAGTAGTGATTTCTCACCGTGTAATAATAGTACAATAGAGGAACGTAGCACATTGTTGTATACACGGCAGTTTTCTTTTTTTCTGGTAGAAACTATATTTCCATATTTGGAATAGATTGTAATTTTATGATGTCGATATTGTGGAATATTGAAATCCTTGATGTAAATCGTCCTTAGAACTTGCATACTCAAATCTCTAAAATAGAACAAAAATCGAAGGGAATAACTGTAGAGTGCAGAAGAAGTATAAAACATGTTGCAGTGAGTGTTTTTATAAAAATAGTGCCATTTCTGATCCATTCTATGAGCGCCAGTCTTCGGAAACCTTACAGACAGTGTAGAGGTTAGTGTTGAGGCGAATACATTTCCTAGGTGCTATGACTTATTGATTGTTCGAGCTCAAATTTATTGAAATCTCTATTTATAGAAGCTACAGAAGTCTCTTAATTGGTAGTACACAAATTTATGCAGGTAGTGCTTGCTTCATAGAAATTGGTATTCTCAGATTTTGTCCTTCAAAACTGCTTGCTTATTATGAGCTGAATTATTCTCCTAGATGTGATTTATAAAACCGGGTTTACGTAGAAGTATTGTATTATGGATTAATAAAATTACTAGATGAACTGCAATTTCATATCAAATTGGTATTTCTTGTAACACTTCTGAACCAACAGGATAAATCCAATTTTAAAATAAGAAATTCACATCAAGTCACAAAGTCTTTCAGCTTTTCACTCTTCCGGACTTAATTATCGCGTGTCGCCACCGTTGGGCTTCGGTGAAAGGGTCGATGGAGTTTCACTTATTTGCTTCGTGCATGTTGTCGTTGTCTTTTATGACTGGCTTAGTGGCTTTTCTTCCACCTCTTTTTGATATTGAACAGGTTGGTAATTACAGTACAAGATTACGTGCCATATTACAGTGGTGCTGACGTCAGTTGTTTTTTACTGTCTTTTTCTTTTTTTCCAAAACAATTTCTAGATGTTCCTGACCGTTTTCATCCAACTGCCATTTCTAACTTTGGGGTCGATGTTTACTCCTTTCAATCCAAAGTCGAATGTTATTCGAATCGCACCAAAAGTAATTTTTTAAAATTTTGCCCACCAAAAGCCATAGTAATTTTGTAATCTCTTCAAATTATTGTTGATATGAATGAGTTTTTAGAACTTGGCCTCTGTACATCGACAAAGCATTTCATGGGCGGTAATTACGTTTATCGTTGGATTCTGTCCAACTTCACTCTTTCTCGTGTTATTTCATTTTATTATGGTTGGTTTTATTATCATTTGCTAGTTTTCTTTTTCGCTAGACTGAAATTAGTTATTCAATTCCCTTTTTTGGAATTGTTTTGAATGCTCTTCGGAAACTTTCTCAAGTGGGTTTTCACGCCTCCGATATTGTTCAATTTTTTATCACTTGATGTCTAACAATCTGAAAGCAAGGTGGTAACGCAGGAGATTTAGTGAATTTGTATTGAGCGCCGTCTCTGTGAATTCATGAAGAAGCTAAGCTTCTTCCCTGTATAATTTTCCTACATACGGACAATGATGATCCTAAACACTAGATAATTTGGAAAGCCAGTCTTCAGTGACTATTTCTCAGCCGCTGGACATGAGCTCGAAAACTTTTTGATAATATAATTACACAGTAATTTGATTCTTACCACGTTATAACAAAGTTACAGTTGATACGGAATTCTTTGTTGGCGTGCTCGTTTCGTGAAATGGTTTGCACGATGGTCAAGGATACTCCACATACAGTTCTATCTACAACAGAAGTGCGCCACGTCAACGGACTTCATGTAATGCTTTTATTTCTTTATTCCTTTAGAAAAGCAAGAACAGTACGTAGTATTTGTCAAAGCTTTGAATTTATGCTTACTGGAAGTTGCTGCTAAACTACAGAACTTGTGTTTGTGGAAATGTTTGGTTGGCATAGATTGAAAATGAATCATGAGAAAAAAAAATATTCATAACCGGATGCGTTGGTTATCGAAAACATGTTGAAGTAATTGTTCACAAAATTGCAGCTATCAGTCTATCTCTGTGCACTTTCATCGGCGTGGGTTTACCCGCTTAGATCTTTTTGGAATGACAACCCATATTTATGTCCACCATACGTCACTTGTTGTGTTATCATTCTGGTGCTACAAGTACGTAATATTTCCTCATTTATTTCATTAACACTAGTTTGTTTATCCTTTGGCTTCGTATCCTCATTTCTATGAGGAGTTGCTCCGTGTTATTATGTTAAGTAGATGAGATTGAGAAGTGACAGATTACTAAAGGTTAATTGACTGAGATGAATGTGTAGTTGCCATATACTCATTTTACCATACATATTTGTTGAACTTACGTGGCGAACTAAGGGGGCGCAGTGGCTCAGTGGTGGAGGCGCCGCAGTGACACGCCGGCCCGAATCAGTTCGCGGCCGCCCCACAGGCCTACCAAGCCCGCCATCCCTCCGGGGTCGGTAAATTGGTACCAGAGGAGTCTGGGTAAGATAAGTGGCACTGACTTGGTGAAGAGTGGTCAACTTAAGTCATGTATAGACCAGGCACGCGCATTCAACCACGATATCACGTTGAACGTGAATGCTGGGGCGCATTCCACCACAAGGGATTGATCAACGCCAAAAATTATCTTATCTAATTATCTTATTTGTTGAACTATGACCGTTGAGTTGATTAGTGCTAGAAGATAAAATTTCAAAGAGCATAATTTACTCAAAGCATGGCTACGTAGCATACATAACTCTTGTCCGATAGAGAAATTTCAGATAAGACCAATCGATTCTAGGTAATATTTTCGTATGCGTCTGGTGTACAACTGTTCAATGCTCTATCAATATTCTCTCTTGGCAGTCTGATTATTTGGTCTACTGTTATAATAGTGAAGAACGAATTGATTAAACAACGTTCCATTCGTATCTTTGTTCGCGAGCAACGTCGTACAAAGCTTGGATTTGACACAAAGCTCGGCATGAATTCGCCATACTGACTGAGGACTGAGATTTCGTATGATTAATCTGCTTTTCCACTACATATGTTATATAACCATTAGAACAGACACAACCATATAGTATTTATGATGTCTATAAACACTACCGTAATCGGATGTATTTTATATTTATTGTTATTAATTTTTGTCTAACGGAATGATTTTAACGAACCAAAAAAGTAGCTCATTTGATAACCATGTTTATTTCATCAAGAAAAAATCTACGATTGCCAGATTACTGTGCAGTTTCAATCCACTGATCTATTAGCTCGCTATTTTTGTAATGAATCATGAAATAGCACGATTCGAATATTGTGATACGCACCTCCTCTGTTTGACAATGATATTAAGAGCCTCATTATTACCAGCAGTCTGGTTCGATAAATGTTCCAATCGATCTCCTCTACTATCGTAATGATCTGTCATCCTTCCTGAATTGAGGGCATGAGTCCGCTTCATAAGAAATTGGGCAAATTGAAGACGGTGTTTAGCTGAGTTTAAAATGATCGATAACTTCAAAAGAAGGTCTACATTTATAAGTTTGATGTAAGCCATGAGAAAACCTTGTAAGACCTTGTCTAAGTTCATTGCATGAGGCATTGGTATTTTGCCATCGGGTAATAGATAGGTCATTCTCTACTTTGAATCACCACGACTCAAATAGGTGTCACGCCATCCTTGCCATTAGTCGTAGTTTGTATCTTGTTTTGTCATATTATATCTTCATTATATAACATCCTCATCACTTATAATCTAATGTTGTCGTGTAATATCGTACCATTATAACTTATTTCCATAACTGCTTTGTTGCTTTTGTATTTATTGTATTATAGGTTGTTCGTACAAGAGAATATTTATTGTTTGTATAAATCTGTTTCTATCAACACCATCCACACAACATAATTCCTACCATCGTAAACTACAACAGCCGCATGACAGGCAGTTAACATCCTATGCGACAATCACACGTTCACCACTAATACGACTCATTGTTGCATCAGCCAACGTAATTAATTACTCATGGTGTTTTTTCTAGCTCTTTTCATGTAAGCGATTATCCTAGTTATCGGATGCATAGCATTACGCCGGGAGAACTGTGGAGTCAAAAAGATCAGCACGTATTCCTGGATCTCCTAATTAGTCAGTGACCTCTTTGAAAGGTAAAACAACTTTTTTTAGATAATCTGGTCTCTTCTAGAACGAATCTTTGCACGAAGGAAGTGATTAATTCCAGCGCAGAAAGATGATACCACAGACATCAAAAAGACACCACATCTATAGTAAGAGTATGGTCTGTCACCGCATGGCTTATCCCGTCTAGCAACTCCCATGTCCACAGGCGATGTTCTTTCTTCTCAAAGAATGAGTTTCCATGGAAAAGGCGTGCTGTGGACAAGAGAGCAGCAAAACATCATTCAATTCTTTATTCCAATTTTCTCTTATGTTTCCCAAACATTAAAGTTCAAGCAAGCAGAACAGAAGCCGATTTCGACAAGGCTTGTGGAAGAATTGCCTTAAACCTCAATAAAATTAAACTTCTAAAGCGCGGATACGTTTCTGATGCCCTGCGCAAAGAATACATCTTAGAATGCTAGCCTTGAGAGCTTATGTGTATCTAGGATATGATGAACGACATAGCACTAAAGTATAGCAGAAAGAAACGAGCTCATCAGCAAACATCACAGAAGTAAAAGATGAAATGCGAAGTTCTGACCTACTTCAACGATCAAAGATCAGAAACACAGCCGTACATGTCAAGTCTTCTATGCATACTAACCTTGATTCAATAAGAAGTAACTAGTTACACATAGAACTACACAAGAATTGAAGCGTACCGAACATTATCGAGTAATAGCTCTTTTGCTTCTTTCAAATAATTCAATAGATTGGCCTGGCAAATTTCACTCCAAATAGATGTAAGTGTAGTTGGCCTAAGGAAGGTCACTGAAATAATATATCTTTTACACCACAATATTCTCAACTATTGTGATGCTATCGATTTTTTCAATATTTCAGAAGTCTTGATAATACGCATAAATAGACTTTCCGGTGTAGCTTTTTAGTAAATATGAAGATCACAAGTCTACATCATATTCAAAGTGGAATCATAGAGTACTTACAACGTCAAATTTCAGTCCGCACTTGTTTGTTAAAAACTAATTTGTAAAAAACTGAACGATAAAATATTAATTATAACGAAATCCTATAACAATTTAACAAAAATCTCTTGAGTTCCATTACCACTTAAATTAACAATAATATCTTTGTTCTTTATCTTGGTGATAACTTCTCCAATTTTTGTAGCAAATCAATACAAGCTGATCGATATTGAACGGGATGGCTAACGAAGTGCTTCACATGTTCTGAATTCTTGAACAACACCTCCTCAACATCACAGCCTAGTTCTCGTTGATGATCCAAGAATTTCTTTACATATCTCAAAAACAAGTATGTTCTAAAAAGCTACTACTACAATACATTTGAAAAAAAAAACCATGTATCAGTAAAAAACAATGCAATGCAGTATTAAGTAAAAATCGTTTAAACTTACCTATAATCAATTAACTTGTCTTCAGGTGAATATAGGTAAAGCTGAAGTTTCGGAAGTTCTATGCAGTCTCTTAGAAAATAATACATCGAAAGGTGCGATCGAATTGGTGGATATATTGTACTTATGGAATTTGCCTTAAAAGCATCCGTGCATTAGAAATTCTCTAGTGACTTGCCTAAACTTGCATAGAATTAAATGTTGAGATGATCTGACTACTTCATTAGCATCGCATTTATTTTGGCTTACCTATGCTGAAGTATCATAACACACGACCAAGGTTAAAGTTATTATGTCTTATATGTATAGGAAATCGATAGAGATCAATATGCCACATGTAATATCTTTATACATTGGGCGGATATGATCTTCCACATATAATCTAGTTTCAATGTTAAGATTCTTTATGTTTGCGGAATGACTTATGCTTTCTGTGTGCAAATGAGCCTCCAAACGCTCACCACCCATTTGTCTCTAGAAGGTATTGCCATAAGATCTTCATTTCCAAATTCTAAGCGTTAGCCTATCAATAATAATTGCCAACGTTTCAATGAAATAAAGTCAGTAGAAGCTGGAATCACTTATGCATAGAGCATTTGAGGGGTTTTGACTCAGGAGTAAATCAAACTACAGAATCAAAAGTACTGGCTTAGTACACTTCACACTGGGTTCGTGCATCTACGTTGGGGTGGTAATAAGAGAAAACGTGAAATACGATCAAAATTTAGATCTATCTGGATGTCAATATAACCTAAACCAACCATGCAACACGTCGTAGAAAATATTCCTCATACTGTATATGCAGTGCCAGCACAACCTTCCCAGATTCCAATATATAGGTTCTTCTTAAAGTTGCCTAACGCGCTATATTCCAGTAATTTCAGTAGTCTTACTGGAGACAAAGACGAGAAAAACCGATATAAAACACATTAACAAAAAAGCGCTGGTTTTCCGTGAAGAATAGATCCCTCCACAAAATATACATGATGTTTGCTTTTCGTGTACCTCTCCATTAGTCAATGCCTCGACATATGCGGAATTATATCTACTCATTTGGCCATACTCCAACTATGATGACATGAGGAAATCAGCGTCATTAAGTGGCCTTGAAAAGATCCATTCAAAGAGTGGCTGCTTTCTACACGAAGTCATATGGATAAATGGAATAGAATGGAAAACAAACTTGTGTGCAAATAGTTTTTCAAAAAAGTTCAGCTTTTTGACAAACTCTACACAATTAAGACTCATTCATGACTCAATGTTGTATTTTGCATGCGATTATTGATCAGCTTAGCGCTAGAAAGAAGTCAGCATACTGGTTTCCGAATGTATCTGAGAAGAAAAACGTTAGGAGAAAAGAATTTCCAATGCCCTATTCACGCTGAAAATAGTGCGCACGTTAAGCTGTTTCAAGATGTGAAACCAATATGATGAATAAAATGAAAGAAAGCAAGTGGTTGAATGACAAAAGTACAGACTATTGACTACAGACTACAAACCAAGCTATTGACTCGAACAAGACAGAATCTCAACTTCACCTCAAGAATTTCAATACTATTCGAAAATAATGGAAAAATTCTTTGTCATGGAGCACGCTTTAAAAGGGTTTCTACCAGAAACGCAAGGTGGAGAGGAAATCTAAAGTATAGAGTGACTCTGAGATCTGCAGGAAAAACACTAATCCGATGGTGACACTACACAAGCTTGGCAAGCAACTAGCGTGGAAGAATACATTTGACTAGTTACACCATTGATGAAAATGATACTGTAGACATTAGGCGTGATAATTAAGCGCTTTGCTTATATTAAAAATAACAATTCGTAATGCTACCACTATGACAGATTAATGCACTATTTACATCATTGATGGCCTATGGATAAACTACCTAAGCACACACCAATGCTTTCCTGATATTAAAAGCAGTCATTATCAATTTTCGTCTTGTTTCGATTTTCATCCATCGAAATCCCTCTATGGGTGGTGTCGACGATACGACGGCATAAGAATCGGGGCCAGCAGAAGTTCGCGATGGAGCGCTTAAATATTGACCAATCTACATAGAGATAGTTGGTAACGACCATAATATGCACGCACAATGTACTTACACACCTATCAAAGATGATACCTTTGATTCGCCGTCGTAAATGCCCCATTCGTTCTGCCTCAGTCCACTTCCAGAGCGAAATCAGTGATCGAACACCATTCATCGAAAATATGTGGCAAACAAATGAGCTAAACTTAGTGAGAAAGACTTAAAGCAGCTCCTTTGAGCTATACTGTCTTAAAAAAATGGAGTACTACGTAGTACATATTGCTGTAAAGAATAAGTTCCTGTTATAATATAAGGCGTTCATTAATGCTCACTAATTGAAAATGTTTACATGTAAAAGTAAAAATATTATTCGATTTAAATCAGAAGAAGACATTTGCAACATAAAATAAACGAGGAAAATAAAAAATCCCATTTCTATTTTGAGGAAATCAGCCCAGTTGTTAACAGGAATGAAAAAAAATATGAATTCAAACCTGACGAGCGATGTGAATCGAAATCAAAGAAACGACAAAAAACTTACCAATTTTTGAAGTTTTCAAAATTTCCAGGTTTAGCCTTGACTCCTTTAAGAACTGGTGATAGGTAAAAACCATTACGAGCATTTGGTATGGTGTAATGATAACACGGAGCAATAAAAGACACAGTGCGATAGCTAGAAAATGATGGGCAATAAATCCAAAAACAACATAAATACTTTTGACTAAACTGTGAAAATTTTATCACAGAAGTCATAAATTTACCTATCACATAATAAGACCTTTACTAATCTGAGCAGTAGATACAACTACTTTGATCTACAATGATCTCAATACAACAATTAGAAGTACGGTAGAAAGTGCTGAGAAAAAGAAAGAACAATGACAAGTAGGGCAAGAAAAAATTACATGTGCGTTGGATCCCTCTTTATTAGAAAAAGTGTATCCAAAAAAATGCATACTTCATTTCTATAGTATAATGAACCCATCAACCTTTTTTGTGACTTTGTTATCCAAGAAAAGTCTTACACCACATTGGTATGGGTGACACGAAAGGAGAACTACTATGGCTAAAAGCTATGAGTCGAATTGTCGAGTCGTTGTTCATTATACAGCACTTTCAGCCACTGATACATAACGGATGAGCGACAATGTTGTGTTTCGTCGGGTTCCAAAATTAAATAAGAGTAGGAGATTATGATTGCTAAGATACATAGTACGAAAATAAGAAGAATAAGCGTGTCTTCACACTACATACCCTTGATCCGTGTATATTGTACTATATTTTTCCAAGTGTTCGTGTTCTGCCCCAGCCCATCCAATCAGCAGCACCACGGGTTTCACTGTATCAATTGACAAGGCATTCTCTGAAACCGAAAACGTTATTTTTGATCTCATCACATTAACTGTTCTTTGTTATAGTGTTTACCATACTTTCTGTTTCTGCTGGATACCTCACTACGAGGCGAGGCTCATATACATGTCGAGAAAAGAAGAAACGAGCTTGTTGAAATACGCCAAGAGAACAGTAATAACTCCTAGTTACCATCATCACTCAACAATATAAGGCTACAAAATAAAAAATGGCTATTTCTAAAAATTCATTGTAAAGTGATTCATGGAAAAAACAAACGAGAAAACAACTCAACTTTACACGACGACCTAAAACTAGCTAAATCCCACCTAGCTAAAAAAAGAGTAAAAAATATTAGTGATTAAATATATTCATTAATGCAGCGAAGAACAGCTCTTAGTAAGGTGTTCTAACAACTATGCGATCGACAAAATATGATTTTCTTTGAAATCAAGTTTCCCAAAACATGAAGGCTACCTCAATCATTCCCGCTTGAACACCGTTTTTCTGCTTCTGATCAATTTCATGTTTGACAACTTTACTAACCTCGTTGTTATATCGTTATAAATCGCTTAAATATGCCAAATATCTACATTTATTATGTCTCAATAACTATCTTGAAGTGTTACATTAGGCTTGTCGAGAGTGAACGGGAAAAAATTTCAGATTCAAAAAATTCCTATTAAATGAACGAAGATAAATAAACAACCAAGTCATAAAAAAACTAACTGAAACTTTCTTACTAGAAGATAGATATGTTAGATCAAATAAGCAATACGTTTTGATAAAGACATTTCATGACAATGAACAGAATAAAGTAAGTCAAGCACTTATACTTTAAGTTATAAATCCGATCCTAATGTTTTCTTCAGTAAACAAAAGCGCAAACATTTAACTTATAGCATAAGCGAAAGTCAATAGACAATCGGTGAGCGGAATAGCTAAGATTTGGTTAAAGAAATCTTCAAGAAAACTTCAAGATTACTTGGACGTAAGTACTCGAATTCTAAACAAGTGGTTGAAATTTCAAGAACACAAACTTTGCAACGTTTGGTAATCCTATTAATCACACGTTTAGTTTAGTAGCCTAGAAAACTGCATGTTTTTTTTCGATTCTTTCAGAATGAACTGGCCATTTTTACAACATATCTTATTTATCATGAAAGTGAATTTGAAAAAACAGAAAAACCGCTCAAATGACATATGATCTCAGACAGTTAATGCTTTTGTTGGGAAAACCAAAATAAATACCACGTATATTTAGTATGTACATATACCCTATATTCTGTTCAAAACGAAACATTTCCATGCAAACACATCAGTTGCCTGTTTCCTGGATCGCAACGTGATCTTGTGGCCCAGCTTTCTTTG
>KN716153.1:1100066-1111178 GCA_000816705.1 Dictyocaulus viviparus | reverse complement strand
TGGAAAAAGTTTGGGAAACCCGAAAGGGGTTTCGAAATTCAAACCCTTTACGGTTCCAACATATATACACATATACACACATATGTAAATATATCATATAGACCTACATAATAAAAAAGTTGGGTGATAATCAGAGAAACTAAACTATATCGACGAACAAGTGCTATTGACGTACTGTATATCGATGTATTGTGGTGTACCTGTTCCAATTTTGAATGTGATATACTGTGGGTTCTAACTCCTTTAATAGTGGACTGTGGTTTAATATCGCTGAAATTGATGTTTCTGATGTGAGTTTACAAAATAGTAATAGATATAAATTGCAATATATTGATATATATCGATATATTGATTGAAATTCGAAGTGCTCATTTGAACAAACTCGTGGTTACAGTAGCATTGCTTTAGAGGGTATATGTTGTTCATCACATGAAGACGAAAAATAGCTGTGCTGAGAGTCCTAATCGTCCTTCTATCATACGTTCTACTCAACTTGTTGGCAAGAAGAAGGTTGGTGAAATTCCATTCCTCCGTAATATCTATTTTCATCATTTTACAATCGAATAAGACAAGGACAACAAATAAAATCAAAATAATATGTGGGTATCATAAGGAGGACCACCTATTTAAAAAATATGGAAATCATGTTCATTAGTTGCTCATTACACTTGTGAATTTTCCATGTATTGCTAACTGAAATTGTTTGCTCACATAATTGTCAGCTGTTGCAAAAATTGGGTCTGTACCTACTGTATCTTACTACGTTAGCATAAACAAGAACGTAGTGATCCATCGAAAGCTTCAACTTTAAGGAATGGGTTGTAGTCAGAGGTTGCTGGAAGAACTATATAATGCTTAGAGTCGGTAATATAGAGTCGAAACATTCAATTATACACAGGTTCGCTGTGCATTATCTTGAGCTATTCATTAAGATTTCTTTTTGTTAAGAACGATCGCAACGATAAGTTGATAGGATAATTTTTTGTTTACATAGTTATGGTGACAGAGTACCATGCTAAATGTCTATGCAGTTCGTAAGTTTTTGATCATAACATAAGGTTGTTGGTAAAGAATTTTTGTCTTGAAAATTTTCTTTTTCTGAGTTTGTTTTTTTTTCTTTATTTGTTTATGTTACTGCAATCATTAAAATACTAATTAGTTATTTCAACCCAACGCATCCTATTACATTTCCGAAATAATCCTTTCTCTTGAAAGGAATACTGCACTCTATCTGTATTCGTGTTTAGACGAAAAAGCGCACACGGGAACAAGATCCACCTACCGCGTGTTGTGTGCTAACAGCTAACCAACTTAATAACGAGGTCTTTAAAACTTTTTTACGACTTTTCAAAGTTGAATTACCTAAGTGTTTTCATTAATACAGATCGTTAAATTGCGAGCAGTCGTTCGAGAAGCTCGTGGTTTTTTTATCCAACGTTTGATTAGAAGAATAAGAAGTCTGGGAATTCGATCGGCAAGGAACCCAAAAGATTTCTTTAAAAGAAAGATTGGGAGGCTTGAAGAGGAACTACGTGTAGTGAAAGTCGGTGTTTAACACACTCCGTGTGAATTTCACATTTTCAAAAGTTTTCGTCACGGCTGCTCTAGCTCTGTTTTTCTCATCGTTAAGTCTTTACGAGATTATGATTGAATCAGGTAAACAAACGAATGGGAAATGCAAGCTAATAACTAGACTAATGACTTGAAAACCAACGAAGAAAATTGGTAGAGAAATATTTAAATTATTATGCAATTGGCTGAAATCGTTATTGCAGAATATCCCAATGAATGATGTCAGCAGTTTGTTGTTATCATTTCAGACCATCTCATTGGATGAGTACTCCAAATTTGCTTTGTTAAATAAGAAGACTTTGAACCAGTTGAAGATATTAGTTAGTGTTCAACTATCCATTGTTGTTCTTTCATATTCTAATTCTAAAGCTTTGTAGGATGGCACTTCACCAAAGGAGCGATGTATTTACAAGATTTCTTGCGAGCCTCGTATTACAAAGGCTGTAATGGAATACAGGCAATACTTTGTTATTTCTAGAACTAAGATTTTTCCTTCTATGTACCGTACTGTTTTTACATACTGAAATTTTTGTTACGATATAAGAGTATGATTCATTACTTTGTGGTACAATCTAGAATTAGGTGCGAATAGTTTGGTTTATTCTGAGCGACTTCTCAAAAACCTATGCTTGTCGTGCAATTCCTTGTGAATTAGGTCTCGGTATTCATCTTGGGAAGCAATGACGTCATTATTACTGCAAGGCTCTAGATTACTATCCGCCACAGAGAAGAAACAAAACGTCTACTTGGAAAATCCAGATGGTGTTGTAAATGACCAACCAAATGAAATCAAGGAGTTGGTCAAAAAGAAATCAAAAGTAGCAAATTTCGAAAGAACTTCTGGTGATGAATCGCAGCTGGGATATAACGAAGACGTACAAAATGTAGCTGAAAAGGCGTTTCAAAGTGATAACGATGATAAAGATCCTAAGAATTGTGGTGAATACCACAATGATTTCGGAACATCTATATCTAATCTTTATGGTGAAGCAAAGCAGAACACTGGATGTCAAAACAACCAGGTGGGTACTATACTAGCTTTTGTAACCTTTTTCACAAGTTGATTTGACTTTTTTATTGAGAAAATCACGATTGTTCTGTCATAATCAGCATGTTTGAGGATGAATTTAGAATCGTTAAGCTCTATGATCGTTTTCATATTGATTAAACGGTTACTTCGTTGCCCAGTTTTTGATTATAAATGGAATACAGAGAATACAAGAATTTTTCCTTGTATTTCTCATCTCATTACTCTTATAGTTATTATTGACAATACGCAGTTTTTTTTGTAGATCCAGCTCGAAATAGAGAATTTCAGATGGATATGGTACATAATTCCAGGCTTTGATAAAACTGATTCGGCTTAATGACAAAGAAAGGGTCAGATTTGAAGGAACGCCTACAACAGTTCGCAAACTAACATCAGGAACGATGGCTGAAAATGTTCCGTCTAGTGATTCTCTTCCCCCACACAACACATTTAATGTTTCCAGTAGGTTATGTTTATTTATGCGGTTATTTAACTGTAATTCTGTTGGAAATAAAAAAATAATAAAGAGCGCATACTTTAAAATTTGCGTACACTAATAGCGGGGTTTTCCTTTTATTTATTTTCATCACTCATTTCGGCCTTGTTTGATTTGTTTTTAAAAAATTTTTATTTCAGCATTTGATACAAAAACAGGTGATAGCAAATGTTCCATCCCAAGGGAATCTAATCAGCCAAGAAATTCGCACAAATACGCAACCAATTCGAAAGGATATCGCGATGGTGAAACAGTAGGACGAAGTTTGTCTGCGGCCACTAAGGGAAGTTGGGATACTCCTGGTTGGTTAACTTTACATATCAATCATAATTTATTTCCTTCTATACATGAAACTCTCTATGTAGTCTCATCCACACAAACTACTTGGTGACCACAGACTCGAGCTAGCTTTATGTTTAGTAATACATTGAAATTATCTATCCATCTTGGGAGCCAAATGGTCTATTTGATTTTATTCAATTTGTCCATATTGTTAATAATAATCTTTATAATCGTGAGAAATACATCCATTTCTTAATTTTTTATATGACATTTCATTTACTGTTCCTACTCTATATATATATATATTAGTGAAGTGTGAAAAAATTTGGCACATAGCTTGCCAATAATCACGTTTCCAATGAGAAACGTATCAAGTTTTTGCAGATGGGCTACATCCTTCTTGGGCTGCGCGTCGACAAATGAAAAAACTGCAGGAATCAGCGCCTAGAGGGAAAAGGATCGTATTTGAGGATGACTGATTAGTATATAGTCATATTACTTTTATCAAAAAAATTGCACAGTTATTAGTTTATTATTATTATTATTATTATGAACTAGATGAGCCTATATGAACTCCAATCGAGTTTATTGTTTTTATCTCAGTTGCAATAAACAGACGTGTATAGTACTTTTCATGCTTTGTAACGGCTCCTTAAAAGAGACCACTTGTATTCTTCTTCCCCTATGGTGTTAAAAACACCTCCCGAATATGAGGAAATTATCTACAAATTATATACATAATATTTCTGGAACATTGTTTAATGATATATCTCAAATATTGTTCTGCACGGCTGCAACAACACTACTTCGAAAATCAATAAGGGTGTACATGAGCCGGCGCAAAATCTTGTTTTTGTGTTCCCAGGTCTAAGTTGAAATTAGTACAATACAAATATTTATTATTTATTAACAACTACTTGTAATTGCCCCAACGAAAAGTAGTAATTGTAATTGCCCCCAACAGTAGTTGTTCTCAGAATCATAGTTAAACAGTTAAGAAATTGTTTGTCCTGTCTAATCTGTGTGCGGCGCCCACCGTCAGTGTTAATGATCACTGCACTGATACGTAGACGGGTCACTGCAACGCCTTTTTGGGGCGTAGATGTTCATGCAGTGCCTGCTCGACACTTGGCAAATACACGAGCTGTGATGTCGGTGAGTACCTAAACTCTCTTTTCCATTAAGGAAATAATATTTTTTGAATGCTCAATATGGATATTTTGTTAGTAGTATTATTAGTAAGAAATGATTTCTTACTACGTATATTGATGTTTGAACTAGAATCATATGTGTGTCTTGGTGTCTATTGAATACACATGCTGCGATGTTATTTATAACGTTTTTCTAGAAATTAAATGATGAACAACGAAAGGAATTGTTAAGTCCGCTGCTGGATCAGGGATGGAAAATGGTGGATGGACGCGATGCCATAAAAAAGCAGTTTCAATTCAAGAATTTCAATCAAGTATGTTTGATCGTTATCATTAAGCAAGGCTGAGTCATCTAATTCACTAAGCCAATCTTTTGCTGAAGGCGATTATATATCTATATATAATTTATATACTATCATACTTAATACTGCACGACCCGTCTTAAGGCGTAGTGCTCAGCAATCCTTCATTCGTTTCCTTCTCGAGCGACTCTCGTCCACGGTGCTGGTCTTCCGCGCAAATAGTGACACTGGCGCGACGCAGTTCTACTGATGTAGCCTCAGCTCCCTGAATTCTTGAGATAGCCGTTCTCAGGCATTCTTAATCACAGGCAGTTATTGGCCTTTTTAAACCAGATAGATGTACTCCTCTGGCTTTATTTCATCAAGACGGTGACGATTTTGGATATGTTTGGTCTTTGCTAGTTTCTCATTTGGAAATGGAAGTCTTGGAAACGCCTTCCAGTCACGTCGAGAGTGTAAACCATCCAGGAGGTTATACTAGAACATTGTTTATTAACAGTGAAAAGTATATTTCCTGAGTTTTGATAATTGTAGAGCTTGTCTCAAACTTGAGTGGATTGTACTCTAGACTTGTAGTTATCTTTGAGCAGAGTTGTATGTGTATCAAAATCAAGAATCAAGAAAACAGAGTGAAAAAATGGATTTTCAAATGTATTTTGACGAAAATTGCGAAATTAACCTTCATGCTCTTTTGTATATATAAATGCCATTATTAAAACTTCTTCTTCTCTTTCTTACGTGCATATGTTGTCCACAGTGCATTTTTTTCAATCCATGGTGTTACACTATCATTGTTTTTCATTAGTCATTTCGAAGAGATCGTTTTGGTCATTTCACACTTTTTCGTTCAACTGTGCATCGAACTGTCGAAGTTACGATGGTGATTTTAAAGACTATTGACTTGTGTTTTGATACTGCTCTAGATCATTTACAACATTACAAGATTGGCTAATAAGTAAATGATTCTGGATAAACGAACATTAATTTTTTTCCATTTATTTTGTGGTTATTCTTTGATGGTCTCTTCTAGGTAACTGCAGTGAGGTTCCAGTCCTGATGTACCATAAGGCTTTTTTGTGTTGTTTTTAACATGATTGATAACTGATAAAATTGATAATTAATAATAATATCAATAATATTTTAGTTATTGATAATTGATAACTGATTCACAACCTATTTTTTTCATTTCGTTAAACTCTTTCTATTTCAGGCGTTCAGTTTCATGACCCGAGTAGCCCTTAAAGCTGAAAAGATGGACCATCATCCTGAATGGTTTAATGTTTACAATAAGGTGAGTGTTTGACACTGGAGGTAAGCACGACTTTTCGATAAGCATTCTCGATTATTTTTGCATATGTCATAGTAGATGAGGAAGAAAAAAGCAGATTGATTGATGAAAGTCTATTCTAGAACGTTGCGTCGTAGTACTTATTCACTGGTTATCGCGTAGACAACACCTGAGTACTTGATATAACTTATGATTTTTCTTGAGTATTTCTTGAAAAGTGTAATTTACTATGTAATAGTAATTTTATGAACATGTCCGTAGTTCTTTATATAATCAATTCATATAGATTTTATAACATACAAGGATTGTCGTGAATAATACTCGTCATATTTTTTTTCGTAGGTCGACATTGTTCTAAGCACTCATGATTGCAACGGTCTATCGCAGAAGGACATTACACTGGCTAAATTCATAGAAACGGCAGCTGCTTAATCAAGCCTTTTGTTTTTTTTTTCCTTGATGTTTTATTATGATGTTGTCAGAAACTTTTCAATTGGGTTTTTAACGAGTAGTGGAAATAGATAGTATTCTAGATTATTGTCTATTTTCTAGATTTTGTTACATATTAAGAATCGTTGTGTACTGAATAAATTGTCAACCAACGTCTATTGTTGAAGATGATTTTGTTAGTCATGATGAATTCAGACAGTTGCTTACATCGTTCGCTCCATCCGATTCCATCGGTCGCCAATATTATCCTTAATGAGCCTTGGAAGGTTGCACTACTGCTAAGAAAAGATAGGTTGTGAATTTTTACACAAAATGCCTAATCTGTTAAACAGAATTGGCTGAATGGAGTGATATGAAAGCTTGAAGTTCTTATCAGTGATAAATTGCTAGTTACTGCATGGAAGTAATCACTCACTATTCTGTTGAAGTCCTTTTGATATTGCTTTAATTATCAACTAGTTACTTAATTTTATGCCTGGACAACCTATCCGTCGTACTGATGCTACATATTGAGGGATGCTTAAAAATGAAGAAAACAAATGGATTAAAACAGGATAGAACATGGAATTATGCCTTAGGGTGAATAGAGGTGGAATTCTCAGGACTCCAATCAAAGTAATACATTTTATGATAATTAAATTAATAGTTTATTATTGTTATTATTATTATATTATAAGTAATATATCATAATATTATAAGTAGAGGGATTAGAAATGTTTCAAAATACCACACATAGAGAGGAGACGTTCACTGTAATTACTCAATCGGTGGGATCATTCTAAATCATATCAGAGTCAACGCCTTACAAAAACCTACTGTACCCTATAATACACGACATGAAATAAGATTTTATTGCATATACGAGATCAATTACACAACTTGAGACATATTCGTAATTCTCACCGACTCACCAGATCACACCCGTTGGCGGGCGAGTGTTGATAATGGTACCCACTTACTATAAGTGAAGCATTGAGTGGTCGCAGATCAAAGGTCCCGGTAGTGTAATGGAAAGCACGGCAGACCGGATATCTGTAAGTGCGGGTTCGAGTCCCGTCTGAGGTTCCGAGTTTTGCGGCCATCTCAGCACAACTATGGAAATTACACAACTAATCAATTAGATTAAACACGTCATTTATGAACCTCACTGCCAAGTTAGACTCGTCAAATATGCAATAATCTGCTTAAAAAAAGAAGAAAAAGGTGAACAGGAAAAGTTATCTATTGAATCAGGTAGAAACAAAGATAAGTTAAACAATACAACCATCAAGTGAAAAGTCATTTGTCCAATTACACATTATTTATTTCAGAATAAAACTAAGCACTATAGAACGGTACGCTTCGATCGTTAATTGTATAAACGTATGTTTGAACATAAAAATTTGATCTTCGTAATAAAAAACGATCGAAGCGAGGCGTTTACAGACATGATGGTAAAAAGAAAATTCCATTTTAACTATGATCGTTTTCGACGTGTCAACGTCAAGATGAAGACTCAATTGATCTCTATCGTACAACTATTTTAAACTTCCACACAAAAGCTAAGAAACCTACAACTACAACTCCAACATCAAGATTAGCCTCAAAAATTTTCCTAAAACACTTCAT
The DNA here is from genome assembly GCA_000816705.1 of Dictyocaulus viviparus. Classification (NCBI taxonomy): domain Eukaryota; kingdom Metazoa; phylum Nematoda; class Chromadorea; order Rhabditida; family Metastrongylidae; genus Dictyocaulus; species Dictyocaulus viviparus. The sequence goes on along the minus strand of KN716153.1, from coordinate 1,102,999 downwards.
TGGAACCTCTAGCATGCGACATGGATGAAAAATTTCGTTCAATTAATAATGGACTGTAGGATATTCAAACCAACGCCACTGCCTCATCAACTGATTGAGGATATCAACATTTCAGTTCATAAATTGAGCCCAAATAGTAAACATGTGTCGGGTAATATCAGTTCCGATGGAAACTAAGCCATCAGATCACGATATACACTTGATCCTGTAGAATTCCTAAAAACAACGAAATCCCGAAATCATAAGCTAACAGACACGTTTTGCTTAGTGTACTCAACTGCATTAGCTGGCAATTCAATTATGAAAGGCGATGAAATGTCGAGATATTTTTTTTACATCGACAGTACTTTGATGGAATGGAATCTGACATGAATGTCCAAGAAAATCCATATTGGACACGGATGTGTGGGGTCAACCCGCCACAAGGTATTGATCGACTCCAAAGCTTATCTTTTCTTACCTATCATAATCTTCTAGTATTTATGTACTAATTCTCATGACGTTTTTTCTACTATTTCATTGGCGAAGTTGACCGCATCGATCAATGAACACTGATGGTAGATTGTGCCAACTTCAAACATGGCTTACTAAACTATACGGCAAGATGGAAAAGTGTTGAATGAAAAAAATGAAGTGTGTGCGAAAAAAGGGAAGAAGAGCTCTTGTACCTCAAGCCAATCGGAATGATATGAATGATATAATGGCGATTGTCATCAGTATGCTGTTATAGCAGTTTTGTTAGATGTCAAGTAACCTTGCCATGCAAATTACAGCATCTCTTCGAAAAATGTAAAAATTCCAGTGGAGTACAACTGAGTTAAGAAAACTCATTTTAGAGTTCTTCAAATATTATTGAGGAAATTCAGCAAGAGTTCCATTAGCTGATGCATGAATCTTTCCTTAATATGTTTTCATTTGTTCATCGACACTACCTTAATTTCACCATCATTTGGGTCATAGCCTTCAATTGTTTCAAGAGATGAAAGTGAAACATTGAACGACGAAATCAGGTCAACACTACACGACGACGTCATCTCTACATACCTTTGCCATCCAGTCGTTATATGAATTTCTGTTCAAATCAATGGCTTCATATACAAATGGTTATCTGGTAGACTGTAATTTGAGAGATCTTTATTATTGAAACGATAAGAAGGATATGTTTGAAAAAGATCTGAAAAGATCATCACAGTATAACTCAATTCTGCACTCTTTGATCTTGGTCAGATGCCACACATTCCATAACTCTTAAGAAAGTAGACGTACTCAGGCATTGAAACTGTGAGAAAATAAGATTCCTGTTAGAATTATCGTCAACACGATTTATCATCATATGTTCTTAATTTCTCAACAGATCAACTACATCCAAGCCACCGTTCCAATATAATTCTCCAAGAACTGCTCCATTTAACACTACCTCTTCTTCTTCTTCTATCCATACCTCATTATCACTTCATTTCCTCTCAGGAGAGAACTTCATTTACACATACATTCCTTTCTCTCATTCGACGCTTCGTCTTATCGTCTATACAACCCTAGATATTTCTTATAGTTTATTGTACTCTTTTGCTAGAATTTATAAAGGTTGGTTATCCAAGCTTGAGGTACATCACCCGATTCTGGGATAAATCAAGGGCTACCAAAACCGAGCCAACCTATAGTGTTAAAAATCATTTGAGAAGTGAAAAAAAAAGTTACATTAATAGTATAACACTTTTTTTTTACTACCGACCGCTTTTCTTCACATATTAAACTACTATTCATTTGATTTTTAGATTACATTAGATGACGTTTCAACATTTACTTATACTACATCTTACATTTTTCACATATTCCTATGAAAAGCTGTCCAGCAATATAAACGAATTCGATCCACGGATTACCTACGACGGAAAAGGAATGAAATTCGATATGGGATCCGTTGAAAGCTCTTCGAGTTCCATCCCACATATTGAGGTATTCTCAATCATGCTTGAAATAGATGCAAGCATAAAATTTCATTCAGATTCCTATTGGAGATGGAATCAATCTTCGCGTACCTAAAGCATTCTATCACTATTCAGAACAAAACGTAGAAGCTAATTCTGATTGGGGTATCCCAGACACTGGTACTATGTTGGATTTTAGTACACTTCTTAAGAACAACCGAAAAGATATCAATGGAATCTACTTACCACTTCCGAATATGCAACCTATCAACCTTCACTTTATCTCACAGCGGTAATTACATGAATCATTAATTTTTTTAAAAAATAAATCACGTAAAACATCATAAGACATTCAACAGTTCAATTTGCTATACTTATGTCAACATAGAATTTATCATTTTGAGGTCGTTCGAGAAGGGAATAGACTCCTCCGCATACGACAACGCCTCCGATAGTGCACTTGCAGATGCCAAACGGTAAATTTATTTCTTAAAAATTTGAAGATAATTATGCTGGTACAAGCTCGGTAACCGTATGGTTTATCGTGAACTTGAGTCAATGATTCTTTATTAAATATAAAAGAAAAAACTAACACAACAGGAAAGTATGCGAAATGAGGATTATTATCCCTATATTGTTAGAGAGCTGGTTGATTGGGGAGTGGACGAGGTAGTAGCACCATGTATTTGATACAGAGATCTTTGTTACACTTTTTGTACAGACTTTAAAAAATTGTCATTCACAATTACCGTTCTGCTTGCATCCTTTTGATCAGCGATCTTTAGAGTCGCCCAGAAACTAATGTATACAAACGTTATAATTCCATGGCAATCCAACGAAGCGGAAACTAATCACTTATAAAATTATAGTACTGCTAGTACTGCACTGTATGAAACAGACAAAACTACTTTTCATGAGTGTCAACTCCTTAGTACTGCAAAGGCTGGAGCAAATTTGTGCATATGTCTTAACCTCTAGTTTATGCTAACTTGTCGTATTACCACT
>KN716153.1:1078349-1099966 GCA_000816705.1 Dictyocaulus viviparus | reverse complement strand
TGATATTAACAACAACGAGTTCAATGGCAAAGGTGGAAGACGATTGGGCTGGCATGAGTGAGAGTATGGAGGATATGTTTACAGTACCTGCTTATATATGGAGGGGCGGAGATTTCGGTATGAGGAAATGATGTACTTTTAATTATAGTCCGTCATGATAGTCAGCTAAGTTAATTTCTAGAATCATTTGCGAAACTATGACCTTTTTATGATGATTCACAGAAATATATCGAAATTATGACCTTTATGAATAAGGACATTTGCACTTTCATTTGCCTCCACCCTTTCTAACTTTCGATACAATGACTCATAACTACGATTAATAAGACGTAATATTTGACACCTAATGACAGATATTTGTCACATGTAAGTAGTAACCATACTCCATTATGGAGTATGGTTGCTACATATGTCTTAACCTCTAGTTTATGCTAACTTGTCGTATTACCACACTCTAATTATTATTGAAGACCACATTGAGGTCCCACAGTATTTTTACTTTCTATCAATCAGGGTAAGTTATGATGGTGTCCCTATATCTTAACTCAGCAACATTATCACTATAACAACAACTTCAAGGTGAAAAATGAGTGATAGCTTTGAGACCTCATTGTTTGAATACTTGATGTTTTTAGAATATGCGCACATAGTTCTGAGAGAGATTGTGAACGGGCTCTACTTCGATATCACAGAACAAAAACTCAATCCGTCCTGAAACAGAATACACCTTTGCATCAGCAACTATTAGATCTGGTATGCATTAAGCAGCTTTTATAAGTTGAATTTTCTAAAACTACCTCATATACTAACCACCTCAAACCTCCATAAATCAGAATTTTCCTCTTATTAAAATGGCTTGTCTTTGACCTAATTCTGCTCTTTTCATAACAACCTTTAAAATGCCACAGAGTCAGAATGGTGGTTTTCGAAAGGTTCGTAGTGATATCCAGTACAAACTGCTTATGACAGAGTTTTAGAAACCAAATCTTATAAGCTGCTATAACTTCCAACATTCTATTGTTTGTTTTCGTAACTCAGTTTATTGTTTTTTTTTCAGTTTGTTTACCTGTTTATCTGTACAATAATTTTCTAGTACAGCTCTTTAACGCTAGAGGGGCTCTGCCAGATTTGAGTGAATCAAAAGTAGAGCCTTTATCTACTTAATAATATATTAGATCTGAAGAGTATTGTACTACTTCGTGTTTATTTATTACGATAACGACATAGATTTATTTTCAGGGTGATCTCACTTCTTACTCAGCTGTAAGAGATCACGATAACCGAGATATGGGTGTTATGGTCGGACTACAGGGTTACCAACCACTTTATGTTAACGCAGCGATTAATAAGAATGAAGACAAAAATATACGTATTGGTTTTTCATCACCAGAATAACGTTCTAATGAAATTACTTCCTAGCGCAATTTGAATGTACCAACTAGCATTCTGAGGTCAGTATTCCAGCTTATAAACTATAAATTACGAAATTGCATCCTTATTATTATGAAGCGGTGGCATCTTCTTCGAAACTTTCTTACAATGCATTTGAAAATTTCTACTCATACCAGTGAGAGTTAAAATTCGGAAACATGTGAAGTCCGATACAACGGCTGCACAGAATACCAATGTGTTGAGTGGAATCAAACATCTTCATGCTTGAAGTGCCCTTGCAATTCTCATTATTTACCTCAACGATCAACTCTCACTTATTGTTTATGCGCTTATTATTTATTTGTAACATATTATGTTCAAATTTCCAACCTAGAACTACATGTCGAAACATATTTTTCTGATTCAGAAGTAATTTTGGTATAGTTGTAAACATATGCTCCGACCTAACTCACGCGCTATCAGCTGTCGGCATCCTACTGTGCCTTCACAATATATGGTAAATCACCTCGGACATTACTATTTTTATACGGTATTATAAGTTACTAATTGAATACCCTATCTCAACAGATTCTCTTGTAATCGTCGTTGTATGCAGGAGGTGGATTTTGTTGAATGATGCCACCTCATAGCATTAAAAGAATAGCAACTGTATACCCAGTTCTACCGCAATGTTCTGTGTGTTCCTATGACAACAGTTTTCGACACATAAGCACATTTTTATTTGGTGCATCTAGCAAATCAGAACAACGTTAATTCACGTTAGCGTTAAGTGTGAAGCGATAATGTGTCCATGGATACTGGTAAAGTTGATCTACGCCACTGTGTTCTACACCACTTTCAACATGGAAGAGATAAAGGAAAATATGTAAATTTATTGAAAGCCTCGGTGAAAGCATAGATCCCGATAGGACATGCAGAAGATGGTCCAAGGTGACTTCGACTTCTATGATAAGCCACGTCGATCTGGGCGACCATTCCATCAAAAACTTGTTGGAGAAAGATAGTTTTTTGACGATATCGGAGATCGCAGGAAGACCTAATCCTGCTTAAGAACTATTTCGAACCATATTCGTAGAATAGATTTGGTGTGGAAATGTTCAAAATATGTGTCACATGCATTATGTTAAAAGAGTTTGGTCGACTCGTAATATGCACATTCCTGCTTCTTGGAATAAAACTGAGTGATTGAATTAGATGATAAGTGGATGAAAATTGAATCACCTACGAAAACACCGTAAAGAAATGGCATAATGTGGTGCTCGGAACACCCAGCCCTTACAACTCTAAACTAAATTTTACACTGAATAAGAGAATGTAAATTGTTGTGGGACATTGGAGGACCAACATATCATGAGCTTTTAAAGCCAAACGAGAACGATTTCGGAGGATTATCGGCAAATGATGGACAATTTTTAAAGACAGCTATCTAAGAATGCGTGACGATGTTCAATATGAAGGACATCATACTGCACAATGCCAAACCCCATGCTCTTTTGAAAACTCTTCAAAAAATTGCACAAGGCCGAGAAATCCTGTCGAACCAACTATGTTTCTGGATTTAGCATCCTCCAATTATCACTTGTTTTTGTCTTTACAAAATCTTTGAGTAAGCATACGATTCGGAAATAAAGAAAATCTCAAACAAATACCGGTTTAATTTTTCACACCAAATGAGAAAACATTTCTCAATCATGGGGAATACAAATTGCTCTAAAACCGACAAGAACTGACTAATAATAATGGGAACGATATTTTTTTAAACAACGTTTATTCACAGTAAGGAAAATTCAGACTATTTTTTATTTCAAAACGGACGGATCTATCCCGTAGACCTTATACCTAGTAGAAAACGCAAACTGCTAAGAAAGAAATAATAAATAATCGAAATAAATACTAGAAATAAGAAACATACATGTATATAAAAAGCTGTAGTCCACAAGATTTGAGGCCAATGACACCGTGCACATTACAATATTGTATACACAATGTTCTTGAATATGTAGTATTTGCCAATGAACACAAAATTGATAGTTTCTTTTTTCTTTACCAAAATCGAACACAAAAACGAAATAGTTTTAATACGTCGTCAAAAAATATCAATTTTACGAAGAAACCATAGCTTCCATGGGAATAGTTGACAAACCGTTACGCTCGTAGTTAACCAACCTTGTCCCCACAAGATACCTAATAAAACTACAATTTAATGAGCAAAGTCCTCATTTGTGGGCTTCTTTCAGTCAAACTACTTACCGTTCGTTGCGGATGTTCTCGGCAAGACCTTGGATTTTATTTAACTGCCACCTAAGAAAAACGACTACTAAAAGCAGAATTAAGCTGCTTGGGAAGCAGTAACGCAAGACGAGTACAGCTTCCATAAATGAAGCACCTGAACCGATTTAATTTTGTTTGCTCTTATTAATATTTATTTCATAAGCTTAAAAAGGACTATAAAATTAACCGACAACGTACCGCTTACGAAAATGTAGAGTCTCGCTACCAAATATGGAAACGCAAGTAGAGAACATAAAAAGAGGGTTACTGGGAAAACGAGCTGAGACAATATAAATCGAGCACGTAGATTGCGAATACCATCTTGATATATCTGCATAACGTTAACAAAATGCATTTTCCGGTATATTCCTCGAGAAAAAAAAAGTTCACACAAATAATACCCTACCTGGTCGAATACCTGACGCATCCACCATTCAGGACCCATCATTACAGCTCCACAAACAATCTTCATGTGTAACACCCCCATAGCCCAGTCTTGCCAAAGAAACACTAGCGATGTCTATAAAAATCCTTGATAAGAAAAAATCTACACAGCAAATGAAAGATGACAACAAAGAAGGACGAGCACTTTTTGCAATATTGTGATCGTAACAGCTTTCATTTCTAACGCAATGAAATACCTGATGATAAGATAATCTTAAGGGAGTGATTACCACAAGCTGGAAATATGTCCCCATAAGCAAGGGAATCACAAACACAATCGGAATGCATATTATCAGTAAGCGAGCGGTCTGAATTGTATATTGCATGATTGAATGAAGAACGATTATAACCCTAATGAAACTTACAAGATGCAAAGAGCTAATAAATGTCTCTTTCAAATGATTGACACCTAAATTGAACCAGTGTAGCGACAGCATACTAAGTTTTACAAACATCCAGCATATATAGAGACCGGTACCCACCTAAAAGCACTTCTCATTCCATTGATTTCTCAAAACAAGTTTCAAATATAATGTAGGTCAGACTCACAGTGTACAGTTCGTGAACATTTGAATATCCAGTAAGATTATGTATAATCACTCGGCCTACCATCACTTAAAGTAAAAGTTAGCAGATTTCGAGAACCAAGCACATAAAATTAGAAATCACCTGGGATAAGGAACAACAGGCAACTAACAATACAGCATGTGCCTGCTACAGCTGCTAAAAGAACCAACAGACGGAGTGGGAAGAAGCGAGGACGATTATATGGTTGAAAAGCTTGTGGTTCACGCAAAAGAAGAAGAGCCTCAAATTCATGTTAATAATACCTAAGTTTCAATAAAAAGGCCGAGTTTGGGAGAGAATATACCTGGTGCTCAGCCGCCAAACCCCCAACACCTTGCTGTGCAATTCCATCTGCAGGTCGTTCTGGATTCGGTAGATCAGGCAAAAGATATCTAGAATAACAAATAAACCTTATTTGTCATCGCATATAATCACAAGTAAAACACGATTGGTATTCTATCTTGAATTTGATTGCGCACGAATTTTCGGAATCCTTGAAAACCTTGCCAACAAACTACTCGGGAAATTCCATGAAAACTTACGCTTGTCAACCAGTTGTCGCTTAGATGGAGCTACAAAGTTAAATAACAAAAACTATACGAAGAAAAAAGAAAAGGGTTCTAAAATTAAAATAAAAAAACAAACACAGCCCTTTTTTGTTTGACTTTTTTACATTTAAAAGTGCATACTTGTTAGCAATTGATAGCGCGACACTGCTTACTCGTTACCATCGGCAAAAAATTCTTTAAAAACCCTCCCAAGAATGCAGTAGGAATGGCCAATGCTAGAGCTTCTTGGGTTACTATCTAAACTGATTCACAATTTTCCGAATCACAGACAAACAACTACAAAAGGGAATTACAGCTATAAGCTGGATTAGTTGCACGAAAATGCTTAATTCTAGTTTATTAACACTGTTGCAGATGAGAAATGTCTCTTCTCCAAGTATACTTATCACAGTCGTCGACAAACTGGGTACTCGACAATAACCACAAATACTAGCAAAGAAAACAAATAAATAACTTACTATTGAAATTATATTAAAGGCTTTGAAACAAAAATTGCAAAACTTCACAACACGAATGAACATGTAACAAAACTCTCTTGGCAAGAATTTTCAATGAAGAATTATAGTAAATCACAAATTTGCAAACTTTCATAGTCAATTGAACCTCGCGCTATTTTTGGAACAAATAAAAGTTGCTGCTTAAAATATAAAGCATAGAGTAGTATAAAGTAGAGCAACCATGTATAAATAGTGAATTAATCTTATGTAATGAAATTCTTCTCGCGATTTTATCGAACACTTCGAACAAATCTACTTCTACTGAACATACCGACATTGATTTAACTGATAACTCACCGGTCAACACTAAGAGCGCCACCAACATGCACACACCACCACAATACCATTGCCTTCAAAAGAAAACGAGCTTGTGTTTGTTCAAGAAGAGCTGGTAAAACTACCTTAAAAAGGCAATATATAAGTTAGTTAAGTTCAAAAACTCGTATGAATTTTGAAAAAAAAACACATAAATTACCTGAAGAATTAAAAGTTCAAGAGACAGCTCACTAAGCGGAGTGTCCGCCGATAGACTCATGTTATAAGGAAGCAATGATGGGTAAAGCTTCTGCACAATACCAAGAGGAAGATAAACAATGAGAAATATTGTAGTAAAGCACAACGACTGAAATGAACAGAATCAACAATAAATTAGTCAACATGTGAAGCAAATAAGTATGGGAAAATAAATCCGTATATTAATTCAACAACAACACTAATTACGAGCTTCAAAAAGAGACAGGATTAAATCAGCATTTCTTAAACTTACTGTAGAAGCAACTAGACGACGCAAGTGGCGAGTAACCGGTAGTTCGATCATCTGAAATACACTTCACAAAACACTACTATTATTTAGTATAAAACATTAAATGGTGGTAAACAAAAAGTCTCAATAAGATATATGTTTATTAGCTGTAATATAATAACCTACTTCTTGAATTGGATTGAATTCGGGATCATTTAGGTTTCTCATGAACCACAAAACACCGGGTCGAAGTACTTCACGGAGCAGCAAAACAAAAGACGCAAAATAAAATACGTAAACCTGCGAACAAATGTCAAAAGCTAATCTTAATGTTAAAATAAAACGTCAAGTGCGCAGATCGTTTAGTGCGTTACCATTCCAATCATCCAATGAATAAATACTGAAGATGTGGGCGACGAAGCAAATGAAGCCGCTCTTGAAGAAAGTGACGCCGAAAACAGTTTCTGAAATGACAGTATTGTATTATGCACTGAAATCTAGAATATTACATCACACTTCGTCTAATTAATAAAAAAAAAACTAGCCAGAGAGCACAGATCCATCCAGCATCCACAAATGATTGGAAAGAGTCCTATTTCTATCAGTAATAATAGGAAAACCTTCAAAACAAGAAAACAAATACCCAGCACTCGATAAAGACTGCAATACTTTCTTAACAATCGACATTGGATACATTCAAACTATTCAAGCACTGTTTCATTCGATCAAACCTGTTGAGGCGTAGAATCCCAACAAGATAATGAAGAACGTAAATAATAGCAGTAACTGCCACATATCCCATTAGTATGGCAGCAATAGATGGGAAGTAATGAATTGATTGCTGAACTCCACACTTGGTCAGAATATAGTGTCCAAGCTTGTATGGTGCATACGCTTAAATGATATTTCAAGAAAATTTAATGGAGAATTGCTATTAATTTCAAGTAGTTCTCAAAATTTCCAAAAATCAACTAAAATGAATGCACATAGTGGAAAATTATCGGAGAATTTTTACTGTTAACAACATAACTAAATTTCTAAACATAAAAAACTTGCCGAACATAATAGTGAAGAGTGTATCTAAAGATATCACCCAAACAACTCGCTCTAAAAAGACCAATGAACCATCCAACCCTAACAATCTCTGCCACGTTAATTCGTCACCAAGTCTAAAAATGGTATCTCAAAATCATAGCATTTCAGTGGTTCCAAGTATAAGGTAGATTCATCATACCACTACTTGGAAACACTATATCATCATACCTGTCTAAATCTCTCCAATTATCTTCTGGTAAAGGAACCTCCATCGCAGGAGGTTGATCCTCGTTAGCGGCTCGAGGTTGCACCCCATCTTAAAAAATGTTTGACAGAAAAATGAATATTAAAAAAAATTTTAACTGTTTGCACCTGCTTGTCCGACTCTAGGAGGCTCACCGACCAATTCACGATTTGGTGGTAACTGTAAGATTCAAAGAATTTATAAATTCACTTTTAAAAAACAATGTATTTTCGAAAAAAAAATAAGAATGTCCAAAGTACCTATAAGAAACAAACAAGAAAATGCCTGTTCTTACGGAGTACAACTCACACTCTCAACGGGAAATAATCAAACTCGACACTATTTCAGAAATTGAAGTCACAAACACGAATTGAGAAACAAGCGTACCTGTTCTAAATGTTCCACAGCGGTATCTGATTCTCCTTGCCTTATTTCTTCCCCTCTTTGAGCATTCTCGTCCACGACAGCTCCCACCTCAAAATGCCCACAATCAAATTTCTAATTATCACTCAAGCATACCATTGTTCTTTACGTATATCTACACAGCTGATCTAGAACTTAGATTTCTAGACAAAATCCAGAAAAGGAAATAATTTCCGATGCTCTCTGGCATCCTATACGCAATTTTCAAGAGGTTCATCTAACCTGAGCCTGTACGTCACCGCCACCAACTCCGTTACCCTGCATCTCAATGAGATTATGCTCCTCACCATCACCATCAGCATTTTGTGCAGCATCATCCCGCTCTTAAAGTATCAAGTGTGATATGTGCTTAATATCAGTGATTTACGAAATATACACTCACCTATATTCAAAAAATCGTATGGTCCTCCATGAATTATTTGCTCTCGTAACCAAACCAACGAGATGAATGTACCAATAAAAATAACAAGTAAACAACATCCCTATCAATAAATCAGATTCTAGCACACAGTCGAAGCTAAGCAAAAGGTGATAAGCTAACCTTGAATACATCAGGAAACAAGTGCTCAGTTCTAAATATACTTATGGGCAGTACGAGAATCTCTTGCATAGAAAGATAAAAAACTGCGTGATAGATTCTTGCAGCAGTCAAAGGGACAATGCCTAGCCATGATAGAAGTACGAAAGTATAAATCAGCCATGTTCGAAACACAGCGACAGCACTGTTAACAATACCTAAATGATGATGTTCAAAACGACATGGAAATCATAATTAATAAATCGTACCTTTGAGAATTTCGACGAGGGGTAGTGCTTTCGGCATGTCTTGTCGATAGATAGGTTGAAATGAATACTTGTAATTACACAGTTCACATACCTCTTTCTTACTGAAATTTTCATGGATAAACTTTTTTTCAAGTGAACATTTCATAAATTTATGAAATAATGAAGTCAAGTTGTGAAAAAAAAGGAAAGTGAAGAGAAAAAAACCAAAAGGTAATAAGGAAGGAATTAACGGTAGTACTCACCTATATCTGAGCCATTCAGTAAGACATTCTTGGTGAACATATTTTATACTTCCTGTACAAAGACATGGGTAGTATAGATGACCCTCGTTACCCCGACAAACGCGACACATATCTTCAAAAAAAACGGTCACTTATCAAATTAAATGCAATAAAAATAATGAATGATCAGGAAAATAGATTTACGATGGTCATCCGAATCATCTGCGGAGGATTCTATCTGTTGCGAAGAAGAACAGCAAGGCTCGTCTAGTGTCGAAGCACTAATGGGACGCTCATACACATCGTTACTAGTCGAGTGATCCATATATTTGCTCTAGAGCATAAGTTATATTCATTAAAGCAATTACTAACTTTGATAAGGATAGCGAACACCACTCTACTTTTAAGACAGGCGTTTTGACATTTTTAAAATGAATGAGCACCTTTCGGCATAATGAGTAATATGAATCAACTGAGGAAAACATCAGTTGAGGAACTGTAACACAAAATTTCACTAATTCAAACATGAAATACCATAGGCTGTATATCTGTAGTTGACGAGAATTGGAATACATTTCACTGTGACAAACAACACGTAAAATGCGTGAGAACCGAGAAGGAAGCTATTCTGAGCGATCATTGTAATTGTTGCTTATATTTCTATAATTCATAAAAAGAAATATGTCATTTACTTGGCTCACAGTGTAATAGTCAGTAGCTCATTAGACGTTTTGCTAACTCGATTTTCCAACCGAGTAATCGAAACACTGTATCAACTTGGAAACTTGCCTAATAAGGTATAGCTCGAAATTGAGGAATAATTGTGCAAAGAAATCATATGCAACACAATGCTGTGCTAATGAGTTTAAAAGTTCGATCAAAAAAATTAGATAGACTGTCAACGAATTGATCTGATTTGCATATATTTTATTTCCCATTCACACTAATTTGTCAATTCGTCATTAAAGAGAACATTGATGATGCTCCAAAATCGATACATTTAGAAACGGCAAAAATTTAATGTTCAGTCACGTAAGAAATAATGTTAGATAAGAAAAGGAAATGTTATGAATCTTCGCAACTGCTCCGACCCGAAAAGGAAGACCACACGACTGTCACTTAGCCACATACTTTAGGAAGGCCAACAACAATCGCGTGAGGAATCGAGGTATCCTACTGCTGCACACACTCTAATTGTTGTTTGTCGTGTTGTTCACGTCATAACAAAAAAAAAAAGCTGAAGAATATACGTACTTTCACACACAACGCATATAAATTGTGTACGTTATCACGGGCTAATTCAATATACTAATGTTTGTAACGAATATTCGTCCAAGAACTCGAGTTTTTTTCGAAAAAAGGCTTGCATCTACGATTATTAACGCGTATATGAAACTAGTAAACGATAAAGTTTTGAAAGACGACCACCATCAAGTGAGTTTTTGAAAGACGATCCTTCTTAGTCAGTCTTATTTTTGTAATACTGAGAATAATGCTATTTAAAGTTCTTCGTTGATTTTCGATACAAAACTTAACAAATTGCAGCGTTCGCTTATCACTCACTTTGACGTTCTTCTGGATTCGCTAACTTCTTATGTAACTTCTCCAATAGCTGCAAAACGCATTAAACGCAATTGGAATGCTCTTGGCTTTTTTAACTATTTTCAAGTACCGTTCTTATTTAATTCTTTGTATACATTATGTGATATATCTGAAATTTTATGCAATGCACACTGGCATCTCTCCTCCACGAGGAATTTACCTTTGGGGTACTGTTGGTTGCGGCAAAACTATGTTGATGGATTTGTTTTTGAATGTTGCCCATTTCAAGAAAAAGAACGTGTCCATTATCATCAGTTTATGCAAGAAGTCCATAAAAGTCAGTTTTAAGTAATAAAAACATTCCGTATGTTTTCACTTACTTTGTTTTCCATTAGGAATGCATGCCCTTAAGCTGAAACATACCAGAGATCAAGGTCCCTTCGACCCAGTTCATCATATTGTCGATGAAATAATGAACAGGTGCAAAGTGCTATGTTTAGATGAATTCCAGGTGTGTGTCAATTCGCTGTAATATTTTTATTATTCGCAGTTTATGTTGATATCTTTTCAGGTGACGGATGTTGCTGATGCTATGATTTTGAAGAGGTTTTTTTCATTATTGTTCGATGAAGGACTCGTTGTCGTCGCTACATCTAATAGACCGCCTAAAGATCTCTACAAAAACGGTTTGCAGCGACATCAATTCTTGCCATTTATATCTGTGTTGGAGGTAGCCTGTTTATTTGTCATTTCTTTATCGTAATTCTGGCTTATTTGACATCCTTAATTTAACAGTGAGCGGTTTCCTATACCAGGGCAAGTGCGAAGTTTTGTCGTTGGATTCTGGGCTAGATTATCGAAGAATTGATAAAGGCAACACTGACACTTACTTTGTATGGTCGGAAAATTGTGATGTCGACACGCATTGTGATCATATATTTAAACAATTGGTCGCCATGAAGTGGACAGTACGTGTAGCAATATTTTCAGTTATTGGATTTCACAATAGAATGTCAGTTAAGCGATTCGTACGAGAACTCTCAATATTCTTGGGCGGATTGTTGATGTAAAGAAGTGTTGCGGTGGAATTGCGGACATCGATTTTGCAGATGTTAGTTTATTACTATAGCTATTTGACATCTTATTAGTTTCTTTTTTTATTCTCTTTATTTATATTCGACATTATTTCGATCGTAGCTTCAATACATTATGCATTCTATACTCATCCAACAATTAATCATTCTTATTCTGTTGTATTGTGAACCTACGAATTTTCTTAGAAGAAGCTAAGAAATCAGATCATATTCATTCATTTAAAACAAGAGTAATTGAAACAGGAAATTTGATCCAAGTTGATTTGAAGATTTACACTTTTTTATTTTCCCATTTCTTTCCCTCAATTCGCCTCAATTTATCTTATCTTTTGGTATTACACAACTACATGTTTGAAAGCAAGATATATCAAGTTATCAAGATACAACAAGATATATCACAACAACATCGCAGATATATCAAGTTTTCAGGTGACTAATATGCCAGCTAGTCTCCAGAATGAAGATCATTTGGTATTTCTATTACATTATTATCATCTTAATCTCCTCCTACTCCTAGGTCTAGCTTGTCTTGCTTAATATATTACATCCAAACAAGTGTGCGCAGTAGTAGCTTCAATTGAATGAAAGGTTAAAAGCGGTCAATGTTTTCTCGACTATTTGCTGCATAAACTATACGCAGTAGGAACGCAAAGTAGCTCTATCAAAAGATTAGGAAAACCTATGTAATACCTATTAATTATGAATGCCTCAACAATTTTTTTATTTGAATTTTTCTTTCTCGCGCGGTTAACTTTGGTGGTGGTGGTTTTCTATGTACACAATGACATCGGCAAATCCTATTAAGTGTTCCGGAGCTTATTGGCACTATTTAATATAGGATTTTTATCAAAAAAGTCAGCACGTGATGAACAAGTTCCCACAACGAGAATCATTCGATACATTCACGATATATGCTGCAAAATATGTGCTAAATCAAATCAAGTAACTGCAGGAAATCCATGCAAAAACGTACTGGGATTAGAAAGCCTATGTAAATTAATGGCGACTAAAGGGGAGCACCAATCACCATGTCCATCTGTTGATCGCGAAAAGATCAAAATGGTATAGCTATGTCTAGCCCTTTATTTCACGTCGATGATGATATTTTTACTGAATGAAATATTGATATTTAATTCTTTTATATAGCTCGCAGATGATATCGATCTAAGGTATGAAGAACGCTTCCGTGATTTAGACACTTCACGTTGACCAGTTTTGGCGACAGGCCTAACGGTTTTCGGTGATCTCATTGATTTTCTGAATATTCCATGATCTTTTTCAATTGCCATATTGGTTCTGGAAAAGTTTTGAAGCTTCCCAGTAGCACCCCTGAGTTGATTGTTACTGTTTCCTATATCCTCATCTTGAAGGCTTTCGTTTCCGTTACCAAAATTTCTGAACCGTTATTGTACGTTCGTTAGCAGTTCTTTGAGGACCTAATGTGTTGTAATCGTTGCGAATTCGCTTTGCTCCTTTCTACCGACTTCAAACTCGAATTTACTATTAAGGTAACATAATTTACGTATTATTAAAATGAATATGAAATTAGCAGGAAGTAATACGTCATTAGCAACAAAATGG
This sequence comes from Dictyocaulus viviparus, assembly GCA_000816705.1. Classification (NCBI taxonomy): domain Eukaryota; kingdom Metazoa; phylum Nematoda; class Chromadorea; order Rhabditida; family Metastrongylidae; genus Dictyocaulus; species Dictyocaulus viviparus. The sequence goes on along the minus strand of KN716153.1, from coordinate 1,086,558 downwards.
CATGAAATGCGCATTAAAATGATGTATGACGTAACAAAATTTACTGAATAATGTATTTCCATATAAAACGGCAATTTACAACAATTCGTAACGATTTTCTAACAACGTGATACAATGCCTAAAATTACGTCACATCATGGCAGGGTGTATTACATTGAAGAATCCTCGAACTGATGAAGGGACTAAGTTTGTTATCCCTCAGCTATATGAAATCAATCGATCAACAAAGATCAATAAGCCAGTGGATTTTCATACATAAATTAGTTGCACGTGGTACACACACTTGACGGGAAAATTGAGAACACTGACAACGTATCTGAAATTGAGCTGAGTTGGCCGCAAAACTCGGAACCTCAAGCGGGATTCGAACCCACACCTACAGATATTCGATCTGCCGTGTTGGTCCATTACACTACCGAGTTCCTCGCTCTACGGCCACTCAATGCTTCGCTTATAGTGAGTGGATACCTTATCAGCATTCTCACCCGTCAACGAGCACAACATAATTCAATTCTCATCAGACCTGATGGGCTAGGCAGCAAGCAATACGGACGATCAAATCGTGCGAGTTAGCAGAGATATTTTGGCAGAATTAAAAATTTCGTTACTCGTTATAGTGGGAAGAGAATGAGCAAATCAAAATAACCAAAAACAAATGGAGATAAACTACAGCAGGAAATATTTATTGACGATCCCATGGCCCCAAAGCAGACGTTGAGAGAGATGGGTTGCATAGATAACCTGTATCTGATAGAAGGAATGAGAAGTTTGAGACGTCTTACAAAATTACAAACTAGTAGGTAGGGCAAAAAATTTGACCGCAAGTGATTCTAAAGAAGCTGTTACATTCATGTAATCGCCTTTGAAGACCGGAGCTATTTTTTGATATTATCACGTGGAAACATAAGTAGCACAGCAAGAGTGATACCGTGTCTGTACAACATCCATAAATCAATCATTATGATGTTTATCTATATTACTATTTTTATATATAAAGGCATAATAACGAGGCTTTCCTGGCTGCAACCAAAAGCTATAGGTATTCATTAATGGATTGCATGTTTTTACTTGTTTAGGCCTAAATCCTGGTATGGTTTCAAATCGCGCTCTATAAATCGGAGGTGTGTGTTGCTCAATTTAAAGGACTTCTATATATGATGCCAAATCTTGGTCCATTGTGCTTTCTAGTTCTTCTTATTGCGCACTTTATAATTTTTCATTTGATTTCTGGAACTAATTTCTCATTCACTTCTTCAAATTTCATTGAAAAAAGTTTTTTATTGAAAATAATTTCAAAATCCATTTTTTTGGAACTCCTCATTCTCATATTCATTTGTGATATATCCACTATGCACTCAATTAATTTTAGTGGTGTGGAAGACCATGCGGTGCAGCGGACTACCTCGTATTAGCACAAGTTTTTCATACCATTATACTTCGAAATGTTCCTGTTCTTACAAGAGTCAGATTAGCTGAGGCAAGGCGTTTCATCACAATGGTTGACACATTTTATGATCAAAAGGTGATTCTTATTATGAATGTGGAGTTTGTCCCATCTTTGTAAATATGTCTTATATTGCGTTTCTATTTCTTACTTTTAATTTTTTTTGGTCGTGTTACTAGATAAAATAAAATATTTGGATCGAAATGAAAAACTTGGCTTGCTTAGTCAACGATCGCTAAGAAAATAACATAAGGTAAGATGAGATAAGCTTTGGCGTTGATCAATCTCTTGTGGCGGGATGCGCCAACGCATTCATGTTCAACGTGATATCCTGGAGGGGGGTGAATGCGTGCCTGGTCTATACGTGACTTGAGTTGACCACTCTTCTCCAACTCAGTTCCAGGTATCTTACCCAGATTCCACTGGTCCCAATTCCCCGCCCCCGGAGGGATGGCGGGCTTGGTAGGCCTGTGGGGCGACCGCGAACTGAATCGGCCGGCGTGTCACTGCGGCACCTCCACACTGAGCCACTGCGCTCCCTGGTTGTGTTACTATGGCCAGAAAATAATAAAAATTTTGAGAATCACAAGATGTCAAGTAGATTTTCTCAGTGTCTACATTAGTGATATTTAGGTTCGATTAGTTATCAGTGCAGAAGCTCCTCCTGAAGGTCTATTTCGGCTAAACGAAGATTTTGATGGTAGACTTAGTGATTCCCAAAGGGTTCTTATGGATGACTTGGATATTAACGATAATTCTGTAGGTTTCCATTAATTATTGTTATGTTTTACTGTTTAGTTTTTTAAATCACATCATTTAATTGGCAGTTTTGCCTCTAAATTCGAAACATGTCTGATTTTCAGGAGAGCGTTGAAGCAAATGTTTTCTCAGGTGAAGACGAAATATTTGCTTGTGATCGAACTGTATCGCGGTTGTACGAGATGCAAAGTAATTCATATTGGAACGCTAGAAAACCAAGCTCGCATTAGTTACTATTTGATTTAGTAAATAACTAACTTTTTTCGTATTCTATTTTTATAGCGGATATTTAATACTAAGGTGATAATTGATTGCTCACAAAAAGCCTTATAGCGTAATGGTGAAGACGTAGTCTAATTGCAATATGATTGTAATTATAACTAACTAATCATACTACATGTTAATTAATTATGTTACGTACTTATACTAACCTTTATTACTTTATTGTATTATATTAGTAAAATTAATAATTCATTGCTCACAAAAAGCCTTCCCTATTAACATACGCCTTTTAATCGAAACTATGAGTATCGTTCTTCTAAGCTCTGTGATTAGTTATCAACCTTCTAGTCAATTGTATATGTTTGTAGGAATTTTTCAAAACAGTCTAACTCAAGAGGTTTATACTAGTATGTGGTGCTTATTCTACGTGATCCTCCCTTATATATTCTACATCCTTCTTATAATTATAATAGATTTAAGCCGATGTTTTTTCAGTAAATAAAAGACTTATAAATTTATCAGTGTTACAGACCCACTATACTCAAAGCGGCCATCAACGTATAAGTGATTTTTATGGCTTTTTTATTTCGAGTTTTACAAAATTATTCCATTCCTCTTTTACTTCACGAGTTATAAAGGTCGTAACTAGTTCTCCATTATCATCTTTTGTATGAACAGTGGGGTAAAATTCATAAGGGTTTCTCTTGGACATTCATGTCAGATTCCATTCCATCAAAGTACTGTCTATATAAAAAAATATCTTGACATTGCATCGCCTTTCATAATTGAATTGTCTGCTAATGCAGTTGACTACACAAAGCAAAGTGTGTGTGAGCTTATGAATCCGGGATTTCGTTGTTTTTAGGAATTCTACAGGATTGAGGGTATATCGTGACCTGATGGCTTAGTTTCCATTGGAACTGGTATTATCCGACACATGTTTGCTATTTGGGCTCTATTTATGAACTGAAATGTTGATATCCTCAATCTGTTGATGCGGCAGTGGTGTTGGTTTGAACATCTTACAGTTCATTATTAATTGAAAGAAATTTTTCATCCATGTCGCATGCTAGAGGTTCCAATGAGGTATCTCAGGAAAACTTTTGAGGCTAATCTTGGTGTTGGACTTTTTATCGGGTAGCGTACGTTTTTGGATGCGTTGACTCATATATGATTTAGAATGATCTCACCGATTGAGTAACTACAGCGAACATTTCCGTATTTTGTACAAATAACCAAGAGATGAAAGTACTGGGGTACACAATCAGCTTTTTTTTTCCAGAGAAACATTCTCAAGAACGTTACAAAATGATTCGTTACTGGATTCTTCACATATATCTAGTTGTCTAGTGAAGGACGTGCCTGTTCAAACTACATGCGTAGTACTTACGCTTGGCGATGGTAACTGAAGGGAACTATGGATTGTGCTCTAAGGTGCATACGCATAAGTTGATTCGATGTTGTTCTGTATCAGATTGATACTGATGTTTCAATTCCTACAACGTTACAAAACTCCACGCGCCAATATTATGTGTGATGTTCAAGATCATAGATGATATATTGTAGTAGATCATATCGGAAGAATAAAATCTTTATTATATTAAAATCTATGATGATAAATGTATATATACAGACCTCTGGGAAGCATATAAGAATTCAAAACAACTATTCACGACTTGAACACAATGATACGCATGCTATAATCAATCAATACGAAGCGATAATAGAGCAAGTTATTCACATAGGAGCTCTTGGAAATAGTACGAGGCATGCAATCGTTACAAAACGTATTTGTGTCGATTGCTTATGTGCTGTAAGTAGCATTATATGATGAGGGTAATAATTTGGTAATTTGAGCTGTTTAGAAAACAAGAACCGTCACCTCTTAGGCGTTTCTCTGATTCAAAATTTACGATTAGTTAACAGTTAATTACAGGTCATCGCAAAAACGTACATGGTTTTACAAGAGAGTAGTCCAAAAAGATGGAAGAAACAAAATGGTGACTAAGAAAACACTGAAAAATAAGGCACAATTAGAATGTAATTCAAGGTCGCTTTGACTAAGGCGATGATGTGAAATGCAATATTACTTCCAAAAAAAATAAAATGACATTGTAAGTGAGAGTTTATTATAGAGAGGAAAAAAGAACTCAGCTTGTACAAACACAAAAGAGTGACGGACAGTGAGAAAAGAAGAAGAGTAATAGCACCGGCATTTAGTTCCTATTACTACTACTGGTTACAGTGATGTCAGTTATGATTCTAACACGTTAGTCACAACTGATTCAAAAGCCAATCAATTTGGGACCCGACTCGTCATTTCTTCAGCGGGATGCTTCGTTGTCATTGAACTATCGTATTGCTACTGCTTGTAAGGATGGTCACGAGAAGTACCGAGTACACGACGTTGGTTAATCATGGCACCTGAACGTTAGCTCGGTTAGAAACATTAATTGTTATAGTGTTGCATGTTATGGATTCTATGTCATCACGAGTTCAATCTACTTAACTGACTTCTGTTTAGCTCAACTAATCTTGTCCTAATTTCTGGTGCAAAGCTTACAAATAAAATGACTGTAGTCGGCAGAATGGTTAAGGTTAGCTCAACGTATTTCAAAATTCTTAGTGGTTCACCATGCAGTTTTAAGCCAACTGTCTTCAGAAAAGTATGTAACAAGCTAGCGTTATAGACATCAAATGAAGAAAAAAAAAACAAGAGATCAAAGCAAACTTGAACAATAAGTGGTCACAGTTACCGAAATCATTTACACCGATATGTGATAAGGAAGACATCAAATACACGTAAGCAGAGTGAATATTTCAATAAGGTCAGAAATTAAACAACGATATACCAATAATGTGAAATGTGATAATACTCTTATACAAAGGAATGAATTGGCAAAATAACAAATAATACTGCAGGATTCTCAAAAGTATGTACTTAACATGAGTAAATTGTGCAAGCTTCTATCAGTATGCCAATATAATAGAATATTAATTAGACAAATTTCGAAGTCATGCCCATTTCCGGACGAGAAACCCACCAGGAGCGGTTTGACCAGCAGTAATATCAACCCCAGAGTAATCTGAGTACTGTCCTCCAAGCAGACTGTACTGCTGCTGAGCAGCCGCCTGCTGTTGAGCTTGTGCTTGAGCTTGTGCTTGTTGAAAGTGCTGCAGAGCGGCAACGTTCGCCAAGTTTTCATATGACAAGCCCTGGCTAAAAGTTTGTGTAGTGCAAATCATCGATAATATCAGCTTTAAGGTGAACGGAAAAAAATTTTACCTTAAAAGCAACTGTTGATACTCAGCGGCTTGTTGATGTTGTTGTTGTAAAATAGCTGCTTGTTGAGCTGCTACAGCAGCAGCATTGTTACTTACGGCGACAGCCGCAGCTCCTAATTGTGACTGTAGACCTAGCACTTGATTCTGCTGTGAAGGTGCTCCTCGACCTGGACTCATTACAATCGGAGCACCAGCCATGGCCATTGTAGGAGATCGAGCTAGAGCCGGATTGTTGGCCGCAAACATCGGCAGCATAGTACGAGCTTGAGCGGTAAGTGCTGCTGCCTCTAGAAATATAAGTGGGATTATAGAAAATGAGCCATATGAACGTATTTATTAATTGGGCTATTAATTTTAACAACAATTTTTCTACAATCAAAATACTAAAGTAGTGAATGATAGAAAAGTTCTCGTTTATGATTTTATTCTAATTCGATTACGTCTTAATAAACCCGCTTTTAAAATCCAAACATTGAGCTTTCCACAAAATTATTTATTGCATCAAATCAAAACGTATTAAAAGTTATCTCCATCCAGTACGAAGGATATGAAGACAAATGAAATTCATCAAAGAGATTTGCTTCGTAAACGAGAAGCATGAAGAAAAAAATGGATCAAGGAGGAAAAAAGATAGTATAGAATTTAATGAATAAATAAATAATGGGATCTGCATTTATAATGAGGAAGTTGTAAGTTTTAAGTTTCTATCGCAATAGCAATCATTCTAAGATGAATAAAATTGCTACACTCTTGTGCTTACTATATGAATAAAGTGAACGAATCGGTACCGAAAAAAAAGGTAATAAGAAGGATCCTATGGCAAACAAGTTTATTAAACTTACGAAGAGCAGCAGCGAGAGGCTGTTTTAGCTGAGCCGCAGCAGCTGCTGCAGCAGCCTGTTCAGTTGCTGAACGATAGGTACCGTTAATAATCGCCAACTCCATAAGTTGCTTCCGTTTAAGCTCATCTTCTCCTTCTGGCTGTAATAACTTTGATGAGTTTGAAAGTTTTTATGAGTTTTTTTTTCTCTTGTTTAAAAAAATTTATGCTAGAATAACATTTGTTGTATAGATTGGAAAACACATACATTAATATGAGCTATGCATTAAACTGTAGTAATAATGACTACAGATACTAAATCGTTCCAATTATAAGCTTTAAGAGGAGTTAGAGACTAAAGGAGTGTATCACTGTACCATTTTGAGTGTTGTAACGTCAAAACGGTGAGTGACAATTGAAATCATCTGGTCAGATGTATTGAAATCAATGCTAAACAGCTGTGATGAGAGCTAATAGAGGCGATGTGATTGTTCAATGATCTCGAAAACAATTCAGTTGCATTGGTAATTGTTTAAGTGACGAAAATTTCAAACCGATTAGATTCTGTACGGTGATTTCTAAGAAGGTTTGAAAAATGATGGATAGACTAGGTAGCCGTTCAAAAAGAAAAGTGAGTTATGTCGCAATATCGATGAGACTTACAAGAAGATATGAAAAACGAATGAGTCCATCTTTTATCAGTACTTTAAGCATTTTCATCATACGAGAACATATTACAACAAACCAGCTGTTCAACGGATCTGATGCGTTCCAGATTCACATATAACACTTGACATATGCAATTCATCTTGACTATTTTCAAAGAGGTTATGGATGTGTTTTGTCAAACATTTCACAAGATTCAATAAGTTTCTATATAAAGTACTATTTATAAATATTCATGAATTTCGCTCTACGTTAGTACGTATGAACGTAATTACGCATTGTTTAGACAGCGAGCACGTCTTTGAGAATCATCGTACTACAAACAGTAGACATTTATCGTACTACAGACAGTATACGATTATCGTACTACAGACAGTAAACGTTAGTTTTGACATTCAACTAAGCATCCATTGTTTACCTCAAGTCCAGAACCAGGCAACTTAGCAAATACACGAGAAGAGATCAAATGAATCACACTTATGAAATCATAATCGTTAATGTAATAAAGTAGAGAATGAAGAGGAAACTCAGCTTCATCAAAAATGATAATGTTTGTGACTAGTTTGCTTTTCTTTGCCTCATTTCTCCACTATTAAGTATGCTTACAAATTATGCAAACACATAAAGTCTACTTATATTCCTTTATTTCACTACTTACTATTCTTCCTATAACTAGAACATTTCAATAAATCCCCTAAATGCTATTTGACAAGTTATATATAAGTACTCGTTCTATTTTCTATTACCAAAGAGTAAATAAACATTAATGGGTTTAATGATTATTGTAAAAGAATTAATAGATTACTGTGGCAGGTAGATCAATATCGCACGTCTGGCACCATGAGAGTTGGTCACAACGGAAGCGCAGCTTTGCATTATTAAGAAATAGAACGTCAATTTTATCGTGCTTGTTTGAGAGGCTTGTAATATTCATACACTTGAGGATTTTCCTCTAATGGATAACCTCTATTGATTGATAGGTGCTTTCAAATTATAAGGATAAATTTCACCTT
>KN716153.1:1067058-1078249 GCA_000816705.1 Dictyocaulus viviparus | reverse complement strand
TGATTATTGTAAAAGAATTAATAGATTACTGTGGCAGGTAGATTAATATCGCACGTCTTGCCCCATGAGAGTTGGTCACAACGGAAGCGCAGCTTTGCATTATTAAGAAATAGAACGTCAATTTTATCGTGCTTGTTTGAGAGGCTTGTAATATTCATACACTTGAGGATTTTCCTCTAATGGATAACCTCTATTGATTGATAGGTGCTTTCAAATTATAAGGATAAATTTCACCTTTCTACAACGCATAATTTCGTTTCTAAATTAAGTCGTTATATCGTTGTATCATATTTTATTAGAACAAAGCAAAATATTCAAAGTGTATAATAGTTCAGAATATCAGAATTGTCAAGGCTTCGACTACGGAGCTTTCTATAACAATTTGATGACTCAAATCGATTATTCAAAACCTCAGTGACTTACGAAGCTTGTAATAAAAAATTACTATGCTTTTCATAACCAACAACATTGGAGAGTTTCCAATTTTCAACGTATAACATAAAATTGAGCTAATGTTAGCCATATGCTTTTCATTTATCTATCAGCAACCAGATGGAAGATAGAAAGCTTGCTTAGGTTGTAGAGAAGAATCACTTAGTTTAATGATGAGTTTGATGAGTTTAATGAGTTTAATGAATTGTACCCAGCTAAAACGTATACCATCACCTCAAACGAATTCTACTTTCCAACCATAACTATGTGAAACACAACAGATATTATGTTGCAGATTGCAGATTTGCTGATTTAAGTCTTAGTAGATCAGAAACGTTGATCTACAATACGATCAATATCAGCATATATTTAAGACTTAAAAATTTGTACTCAGTTTGAATTTTATTGAATTAGATCAAAATGCAAACGTAAGTCAAATAAGACTCAAATAAAAAATGGATTCGATCAAAAAACGGGATAAATGCAAATGGTGGAAAAAAAAATCGACTGAAGATATATGTGAATGAATTTCTATGATGCTTCATAGTTTTTACGAGAAAATATAAAACAAAAATTATGAGATCTAGTAGCCAACAGCATAAGATTGAGGTAAAATAGCAAAATATGAGTCTTGTTGAAAAATAACACGCCAATTAAAATAAAGTTCACATTGTCGAGGATCCAATGTCTTAACCTCGGCATATGATATTAAATTATCTTCATTTTTCCTCTTTGAGGTAGCACTAGCAAAAGGTTGGTACGTAGTACTTATCGAAAAATGGCTGACGTTGCGTCGATATCGCCCTCCTCAGAGACTGAATAAGTCCAGCTTGTTTTCCAGTCTCTGAGGTATTTGTCAATTCTAATAGTTTACAGCGTTTGTTAAAAGATACTGAGGAGTCAAAAACTTTTATAATGAATGAATTAGAATTGTTAGAAAACTGTAAAAAGGAATTATACACAAATGTAAACATAATATAAAAACAGAGTTATATGGAAGGCTCTGAATAGAATGAGTTTAATATACCACACAACTAGAAAATGAAGTCACCTCATTGTCTGACGACACTCAATTTCACCTAACGATTTTGATGCTGTGAATGTGGATATGAATGAAAACTGAGGTACAAAAGCACTCAAAATAATATGCCAGAATTTTCTACGGTAGATATAATATGAGAATACAGGTGCAAACGAAATAACTTATTGACAAATGTTAAGGAATTTGAGGTACGCTTATATTGACTAGCAAGTTCACCATTGAATGAGGTATTGTGTGAAAAAATACGGGTTATATCGAAACATATCACTACTGTTTAAATTTGATTTGATAAAAAATGTAGCGATATATTTAAGCTTTGATTAAATATTTGATATAGACAGAATATTACAAGGATCGCAAAACGTATAAAATATAAAGTAGATCATAAATCTCAGCTTAGACGTAATTCTTCAAAATGATTTCAAATTAACACAATAAAATCTTAAAAGTTAACATACCGCAGGGACAAGAAGCTTTTTGACCTCATCGACTGCTCGGGCGAGTTTTACTCGTGCTCGATTGGGTGTATCTTCACATTGGATTAATACATGTAGATCTTCAGAAAGATGTTCCCAATTTGGTTTTCCACGATTGAGTTCTTCCTTAAAATATGCTAGAGGCAATAACATACATTTTAAAGTTTAAAGCGGACGCCAAAAAAAAATACCTTCTTCTTATCTCTCATCGATCCTCGTCCTCGCACCATTATTTTACATCCTGTTTCTTGTTCTAATTGTTTTGCTGTCATTCCTCGTGGTCCTAATATTCGACCCACAAAATTATACTGAACAAAAAGTGATTGGTGCTGTTACAAGAGATTGTTGTAGTTTGGTATTCAATTGTTACACAACCACATACATCTGGATGTTCTTTTGCTGGCACGAAGACTTTTTCCGTAGTAACTTGCACATCTCCTTCGGGTTCTGGAAGGCTCATCTCCTCTTTCGTGAACTCAAACTGGAACAACGCCACTCGAACTTTGCTGATTTCTAGACGGAAAATGTTCGACATCGTCTTGATATACAAATGCAAGCTTGATGAATAATGAAAACGCCTAAAATTATGATCTAATAAGAAGCCATTGATACTTACCCTCATCAGCAAGTCGTTCTAAGTGATGAAAGACATTAGGAAATGCTGAAAGTTGTTTCTTGTCTTTAAGCAGTTGCGATAAGTATTCGACAGAGTATTGTTGACTAGTTGTAATATTTGAACCTGAAACAAAATCGTATAAATTAACGCAGTTCATATTTGCGATAGTGTTTACGTAGATTCATCAATGATACCTAAAGCGCTTGCTATTGACGAAGTAGAGTTAAGTTCGTTAAGCATAGAAATACGATGGAATGGTAATGTCATCCTGACTAAACACAACAGTCGTTATTACACATCCTGCCTTCTCTGTACCTCTCTACCTTTCAGAATGCGGCTGTTATCCTAACAGACGGATTGACCGAGGCGAGATATAACTTTTTTGAATAACTTACACATCGGCACATTAGAATTTCAGTAGGCTTAAACGTTACAGCATAGCACACTTAAATTATCAATTTGTCACGTGATAGAGTCACATTAATTGTAATTTGATAAACAAATACGAAATGAGGTATATTTTCTAGTAAAGGCTAATCAGTTGTATTCGGCTAAGAAAATCTTATGAATCATCATAATATCTATATTATGGATCGGCAATGAAATACGATTAGAATTAATCATCCAAATGTCGCTAGATCGCAGCAAGCTGTCAAAAAAAAATAACAGCTTAATGAGATTTACAACACAGATATGCGGATAAAAGCTGATGAAAATCAATGTGAAATAAGCTGATGTTTGAACTGAATGTGCAACTTTTAAGCGTGCAAGCAATTAGTGTGTGAATGTGATATAACGAGACAATATTATTTAATAGGAAGCATATTGTGTAAGGTGTGTACCATTAGCATGGTGCTGATGGGATTGTAGAAATGCAGCGGAGTCGGCCGTCATGTCTGGAGCGGCAAGAGGATAGCCGTCCGTGTATGATGATGATGATGATGATGAGGAGATGTATGCTGATCACGATCCTCCACCACTCTGGAAGAAAAGCAGACAACGTTAGCACAGCTTACCACCACACATGAACGACACGAGGAGTATAAGTTTGTATGAAAGAAAAAATAGATCAAATCTAGCTAACTGATTATACAAAAAGTTTCATTACTAAAGTCAATGATATATACATATAGCTTCTTTTGGAAAATGTGATAATGAGAAGTACAAGTTGTTAGAATCTACTAAAGGCCATTAATAAAGCATATAAATGAATAAAGAATATGTTTTTTTTCCTCTAACAGATTGATGTGACTCAATATCAGTTTGGTTAGTTAACGTTTAGTAAAACCTCTTGTTAATAAAAGAAAACTATACTGTACTGAAGAAAGTGCGAAAGTTACAAACGTCTGACTGAAACTATGCAATGTCTGATCGAGAGTTGATCAATAAAATGAGGATCATCCACAGTTTCTAGCATTACAGTTTTAAGCTCTTTTCAAATGATGTGACTAAATGTAACTACATGAGAACGGTCTTTTATCGTTAGGGAATGATGGTGATTGCGTAGATAATGATGATCGATTGAGTGACGAGAAACTTATAGAAATTAGGGCATTAATTTTATATTCACTAAGCAATGATAACGATAGAAATAATATCAGCTAAGAACGACTAAGGGCAACTGACGCTCAGTTCAAGAGTTTAACCCGCCTCTTTCTTGCATCTTCACAGACGTTCACTTATTCAATCGATTAAGAATCATCAATAAACGCATTGAAACCATACGGATATACTTATAAATGATGGTGGAATCGAATTCGATGACGACATATGTCAGAATCAGTCAACAGATGATTCCATCAGAAAACATTACTATACATATGCCAGATATGTACAGATAATCCGATACCTCTGAAGTAATGTGAGGAGTTCTTAGTTTTCTTTTTCTAATGTATATTTTTTTCTCTGATATCGACTACATTATTATCAGACAAAAGAAAAAAAGAATTCAGTGTACTTCGAAAAGGTAAGTCGTCGATATGAGGTCAAGCAATAAGAAGATAGATGGGGACGCGGATAAGGCGGCAACGATTCGTGGTATACCACTGATGACTATCATGTACAATGGCCTCTAAATGACGGCAAAAACCGTCTGGACCATCTCAACAGGAGAATAAAGATAGAAAGTGATTGACCAAAACAAAACAAAAAAACGAGGTCATTAACAGTAGCGTAGAAAAACAAGATACAAACACTATGATGAAATAAATAAATATGGTTATGAAATTGTTATGATCCTGCAGAGAAATTGATTCAGTCTAGAGCAATCGGATAACATGAGGTAGGCTTTTTCTTAGACGGAAAACGCATCGCAAGCGAAAGCTTGCAGAGTTGTCTATGAGACGCATAACTGGCGGTCTAAGTAAATGCCGAGTTCACGCCACTAAAAACCATTCAGATTTTTTTCCTTCTTTTTCACACAATTGAACATCACCACATGACGTCAATGAGTCTCGAACATAATGTTTCACTACAAAATTAATGAGCAGAAAGCAGCATGATTAGAAAAGGGCAAGACGAAAACTTTACAATGACTGCCATCAAGACGATTCCAGTTCTGACAAATGAAACAGGTCGCGGCATCGACCAACTGTGTACAACGTACTATCCAATACGTTGATCTAGTATGACTGATTGAATCATATTGATCATATCAATATTGATTTTATGATCTCTTCCGGATGAAGTTGTACTGTTAGTATCTATATAGCTACTTAAAGAATCACAAAGATTTCTAAGAAATACATTTTGATCTAAACCATATAACATAACAGAATATGACTCTCATAAACTTTGCTCTACCCTTCGGACGTCACTTTGATAAATGGAGTAGTATCACAACAAATAACACAATTAGTAAACAATAATACACCTACACTCGGTCGTATTGTAACAAGTCTGATTTTATGAAAGAAGAACTCAATAGCAACATTATGAAGACCTCAAAAGACAAAATCCATTTGAGTACTATGAACCCTCAAACGAGGTGTGTAAGTATGTGTGCTTGTTTATTGTGTACAATACATCAACACAATGTGTGCACTGTTGCTAGTAAACAACCAATTGCAATCAACGTTAGTTAGCAACAGAAATTGAATTGCAACAACGAATAAACAAGGATTAAAAAAATCCACCGAGTTAGTTTTCTTTCAATGGTTTTCAAAAGAATACAAGAAATTTTACATCATTTACAAGTTAGTTACAAGCTTTGAAATGTGATCGAACAAAAACAACTTGAAGAGGTAAAATCACTGAGGTTCATCACCCAGCCATCAGGTACAGAGATTTATTTATCTTCTTTGAAACTTAGTGCTCCCATACAGATTGTGTTGGATAGTAAATTTGTCTGGAGAAAATTTATTTTTTCTCATAACAACGAAGAACATCCAGAAACAATTTTTATCGACAAGAATGGTTTGCTTGCAACAAGACAAAGAATGAGTACTTCTAAGGAAATCGTGATAATTATCGATCGGTCATGAGCTTTTCTCTTGCAAGGCTTTATCATTTGACAACATACACATTATTCTCAATGTCCTCTATTAGTTACAGTTTGGTTAGTTATAAAGACTCACCTCCTCATCAATTGTAAGAGGAATATTCTTTAAGTTGCGATAGCTCATGAAAAATGTCTAGTTTTAATTAAACAACTTTGTCTAGAAAAATATTGAACCTCACAACTTATAGAATAGAATGTTAAAGCGTTAATCCACTGAAAAACGATTACGTAATCTTGCTAGTTTCTAATAAAATATGCATACGAAAAATATTGTCAAAAGTAAGTAGAATAGTGTACACGTCATTTCCTCATGAACTTCAGTTAACGAGTTCACTGAGGTAGAAAATACGATGGGAAAATGTAGTTTGTAGAGTGAAAAAGATTCGAAGAATCAAGAACGATGCTATTATGGGGGGCAGTGGCGTGACGTGAATGAATATGTGGTCAATCCTTGATTACGAATGCTGGCAGCTTAACGGATTTCAAGAAATATTTGAGGGATTTCATGAGGACTAAAGGTTACTCAACCAACAATGAGCACCAGTAATTCTCAATCATAACAGAATAAGTTGAAAAGTTTGTAATGTGATGCCGAATACGATAAATAATTTCGTGTTGTCGTTTATTCGATCGAAGAAGTACCGAAAATTAAGTGAATGGTTTCCGTCAAGGTCAACACTGTTATATGTCACTTTTTAAATGAGCAATAACATTTAGGGATAGAGTGTCGCCGAAGTCTCGAAATGAATACCGTGAACTCATTGAAATGATTGTGACGTTAACTGAGGTATGTAGTCGAAAATCAAAACTACTAAGCTGAAGAGACCTCATATTGACTCATCATTGATGCTATTCATTCAGAATGATTCTGTTCAGTTTCATTTTAACTAGATAGAACAAATACAAATGAGACGGTAGTGGAAGCAGAAAAAAAATCAATAAAATAAAACAGTATACTTTGCGGAGCTAATCTTCTATTCGGTCGAATAGAACGTAGTGATCGGAGGAAAAAAAGAGTGACATTAGTGCAAATTTTAATTCATTTATCAGACAAATAGTTATTTTATTGTGCTAGCTGTACACATCACCTCACCTTTTCGACACTCGATATAATCCAAATCCGTTGTCAACGCGAAAACCAGTCCTTCCGACACTTCATCAGTTCGTAAATGAAATCAAACGAAAGACGAACGAATAGTGAGTGTCGTTTTCAAGTCGACTGCTCACCACAACGTGATAGCAACAGTAAGTTTGGTAAGCTAAAGTCATCATCAAAAACACGATACGATTCTTATCGATGTCATTTGAGTTTCACTTGGTGACTCAGTAATTAGAATATATTCAGTGCGAATCTGAACCAATAACAATTCATATCGAAAAGGATGAAAATATTAATACTCCTACAATGAGGTTCAATTAGAGAAAAAATGCGTGGATTGTAGGATAAAGGATGGATGTAGTAAAGGATGTACAGTGAAAAACGTTCATGGATAACAGTATGATCGGCTAATAAGCTTCATACGAATATTTTCACTGATAGGATGGAAGCCTAAGTTAAACATGAATGGGATATCAGAAGTGATGTATGCGGTTGATATACGAAGAAAAATCGCAGACAGGATCAGCCGTACATCGATCGTGTTAGATAAATTCTGGACGTTATCGAACGCTAAGAAATCTTTATAAGTCTTACCAGTTTTACTTTCCGTCTACATTAGATTTAGCAGCCACTTAAGAAATGGATTTCATATTTAACGCCTGCGGATTTCCATATTGTTTTAACAATAAGAAGTAAGGGTGGAAAAGAAAACCTATGGAAACCTAACGCAATAGATGAGAGGCTTTAAAAGTGAGGGAACTTTATTATAATGATTTGAGGCATTCTAGTACCAGTCAATGTGGAAATAATAGTAACTGGATCAATCATAGTGGAACGTATAGGATTGCTGATTCGGTCTTGACCTTTAGCGAGCCCATCGCTGTCTACAAACATTTGTTAGCTCCCAGCTGGTTTACTTTTCTCTCTCACTCACTACTCAAAGCTATATAGCAGAAAATGTTCAATGTCGTGTAGTCGAACAGTCAACTATTATTGGGCTATTCAGATATTGAGGGAAAGTTCCCTTTAGGAAAAATTTTCATTATACCTCAATTTTTGTCGCGTTTTACTAATTTAAAGAACTTTTTTTCTTGGGCGTATGATCTTTCTCTAGTTCAAATATCATAAAATGATGATTTCCAATGACGGACATCATTACGTAGTTGTTGAGATATATTTGATTTGAAAAAGACTTAATCCCTCGAGGTTAGTTTCTTTCTTTGATCGATCCAACGTATACAGCTGATGTTTTTTTTGTGCTCACATATCTTGCTTGACTCCTAAACATTATGAGCTCTCATGAACAACTAAACAGTTTCATACCAACAAGCACTGCTGCCACATAACTCCCACGGGCAAAAGTATTGAAGAATAATCAAAAAATAAAAGTTTCATCACTCGTACTAATCAATAATGCGTCATCACAACTTGTTATTCTCCAAAAAGTACTTCACCATAGGTTTGTTTATAACTCCAATATGGCTAATTATGAAGGTCACATTATTGACAGCTATATGATCGAATATCTATGAATCTCTTGAACAGTGCTAGTCCTCAATTTGCTTGACCATTTTTTCTTGATCTACCAATGACATTCATCGTTGGTCGATGCCAAACAGAAAAATGATGTCACGGTAAATGGTACGAAAATATGATAATATTTCTAGTGTTTAATGTATTCTAATGACTCCATAAGCGTATAATGACTTGGAATTGAGGACTCAAAAGTGCTCAAAGAGGTCAACGCATTCGTATTCATCATCAATCGTTCACTATATGTATGCGATTTTTGATATGAATTCAGAATCGCTGTATCGTTGGAACGATTCTTCGATAGCGTTACGTAGGATATCATCGATAAGAAATAAATCTTTGCATAATATGATAGTCGTCCGGTTTTTTTTTGGTTTTTGGGTCACATTGACATTTTGAGTTTCAATGAAATTACTATTTCTACGCTCACGTTTTAGTATATACTCATTATCAACTCGTAACTCTTAACACATAACTCTTAACTCTCACTTAATTTGAGTTGACGATTCAACTGGACGAAAAAAAAGTCCACTGTACATTATGTAAATTATACCGAGAGTCATTATGAGGAATATACGTTCAAATAGAAAGTCGATAAAGCTGTATATATTTAAAACAGACGAGCTTTGTCACCAGCGAATTTTCACTCAAACCTCCTAGAATGAAAAAAAACAGCAAAAAATAGCACGAGGAAAATAACCTCTTGAGGTTAGAGAACGATACGATATAGACAGTGGTTTGAAAATATGCAATATAATCGTAAAGGTAATTATAGTTCCTCATATGAATCATCATTATTAGATTATTGAAAGAATATTTGACAAGAAGTAATAGTAATATTATTAGCTAAATTAATTATAGCGTAGACTCACTTCAGCGTATTACTGATACGTTGAAGAGGTATAATTATTAGTATGATGATTGTTTAGTATATGAACAAGATGAACAGGATGATTTGCGAACACACGAGAAGCTGAGGATGTGGAAGATGTTGTTGGATATCGAGCGAATTGAGTGAGTCATCGAACCACTAAGAACCGGTCGGTGTGAGATTAAATCGCTATGCACATAGCGCGATTTTAGCGTCGTGAACTATTTTTCCAGCAACTCAATCGATATCGAACTGCTCGCTAGGCCGAACTCAGCCCCACATTCTACACAGTAAATAAATGAGAATCGAGAAATTACAAAGACGCGTAAACGTCATGAAGTAACTGTGAGTCTACTGAATTGTCAAGCTGATCATTATGATCTATCAATTAATAAACGCTTGGTATTCAATTGTTAATAGACGATTTACACGTCTTCTTAATCATAGATGAGTTCATCACGTTCCGAACATTACAAAAACGATGGCAGTGCCGTGAGATTGATCTATCGATTTTTTTAGAAATGAAAGAATTGATGATAGTGGCATTTTTGATGAGAGGCCAATAGGCTTAAGAATAGGAGTTTGGAGATCTTTAGTAAAACCAAACTGCCACTAAGTAGTCAAATTAAACTCTTTAGTGAGAGGTATGAAGTCCATAGTGAGAGGTATGGGAAAATTTATTAACTTAAGAATACGAGTTGGGAAATCTTTAGCAAAACCAAACTGCTACTAAGTAGTCAAAATCGTTTTCTTTTTGGAATAATTTATGTTTTTAATTTATTAATTGCTGTAACAGAATAGAATTGTCTTCGTAGATTTTGAACTCAGTCATTTACATACTTCGTTAGTTGGATAGCTCGTTCCATTCATTTTTTACTATTTGTATATTCACAGTTCATAGAGCTAGTATACCATTTGGCTTCTTGGATATTCAGATGGGCCCATCGTTACGTGCACTTCGGCCCCAATAATTCTCTATTGGTTTTTTCCTCGTCGGTCGTCGTCAGTAGTGGTGGTCTTTTGCATACATGACAGCACTGGCGCGGCGCATTCCGTTATCCTGAAATCGTGGAAAACAATGAATACAGCTTTTTGACGTTTGCCTTGAACACATCCTCCTAATTTACAGGTGATCGTCTGGCAGGACGTATGTATTCGCCTGGGCTCCATTATACAGTACTTTCTGTTCATCGGTCGTCGTCTCTTTCTATTTAATGACGAGCCTATCTATGTTTCGCTTTTTGCGCGTATTCATCTGGGTACTACAGATGAGATAATTTTCGGTTAGTACTGCTCAGAAACACTCCTTTCAACAGTCCTGTGAGTAATTCCTAAAATTTTTGACGTGGTCGAGGTATCAACCCAAGTTCAGGAATTATCACATATGACCGACATGTTCTAACGGCACAGCTTTCGTTTCGACACTTTCCAGTGCTCGTCGTGGGTTGGGACGAGGGATAGGTGGTATTCTCAATAGACCTCTATAATCCTTGCTACCTTTGAATGTGGTTCATAATGCGAAATTATTTACGAAATCCTGTTTGTTTTGCAAGTAGAGCCTCGTTCAATGTTGTTGTTATGCGCAACAGGATAATCTTACGTAAAAATTACTTAGTAAATTAA
>KN716153.1:1041331-1056802 GCA_000816705.1 Dictyocaulus viviparus | reverse complement strand
TTATTATTATTGTTATTATTATTATTATTGTTATTATTATTGATTTTTCAAATCATACTATTTGAAAAGGTAATAGGTGCAAAAAATATCCTATTTATAGACCAATTATGTCTGTTTATTGAAAGACAGTCGTCATTTTTTTTTTGCTGCCTTCTTCCTCCTTCAATTATATTTCAAATAACAAACGACATTTTCACTCGACCTCGAAATCGTAACCTCCTCAATCGTACTCATTCACATATGATCTCACATTAACAAACTTAACAACAATGTAACTGTTCTAGAAATTCGATATAACGCTTTAAGATTTCAATAGTCACATAAATTATGAAAACTGACAACATAACTGCAATCGCATGAAGCCGATTAGTTAGGATTTTCGTTTGTTTCCTCAAAGTTACATATTAGCTTAAAAGAACGATTATTACCTCAACCTCAACGTAGTAATCTAATATTATTATTATGGTATTAAGAGAGAAAAAAGAAAAAAACACTATTACATTCACTTTTAATTTGCACTTCATCATTTACCTGCGTTGACGACGACGACGACGACGACAACGACAACGTCACGTCACATTTCATGTACCGGCATTGGTATGATCGATTGACGTCTTCTGTGGCCAATTAGAATGTCGCCAATCATTAAAGGCTTTACATGTTCTCAACATTTCACGTCAATAGCTAATTTATATTCTATCAGGCTTCGTATTTCTACGCCTTCTATGATTTCTCGTCAACAATTTTTACGTAGATCACAAATAACTGTTTGTTGTTTATAAATGATTTCTAAAAACTTCATATGTGATAATAGTTGAAATATTCTATCATTTCTATTTCTCACAGTGACATCATCAACTGTCGTAGTGACGTCATCAATTGTTCTACAGCTCCACAAACTCGTCAGAAATCATTAATTCTCATAAGTTCTATAGAAAAAAAAACAACTTTAATGACGTTATTTAAAGGCTTAGCATTTGTAATTTAAAGTGCAAATAGCAATCCGGTTATTTGTTATGATCAATTTACGAACAAACAGGAATTTGTTTGTTGTTAAGAAAATTGTTTATTGAATTTTCTAAAGCCTCGGTTCGGAATAAACAACTTTTCAATGAATTTCAAAATACGAAAATATGTATCACACACTGAGTTTTCTTTTTGGCTTCTTCAAATAATCCTTAACAATTAACTTCTTTCATATTATTGTAACTCACTAGACTCCTTCCATATTCGTTGTAACTCAATCGATCGTTTTTTTTGTTATGTAGGTAGGTTATGTTATACCTCAATGAATAATAGTGAGTGAAATTTTGTACTATAATGTATCAAATTTATATACTCATTTCATTAACAGCAAAATTTGTTCTTGTTATTGTTTTCGAAAAATGAAAACAATATTATTTTCTAGGCAGAAAAAAAAAACTTAATATTTATCTACATTGAAATCAATGAGACTCACTGTTATTGATGAGAGTTTTTTTTTCGCTTATTTTGAATATGATGAAGCACTTTTTATGCTAAAAAACACTTCACTTACACTTTGGCTTGTTATGTTTCGCTAAAGGGTTAATAAAATGCGGCTTATACCTCATCAATTTGAAATAGCAATATTTGTTTGTCCTCGTAAGTCAGTTGAAAGGTCCGATAAAATCATATGAATTATCTTAAGAGAATAAGATTTAAGTAGAATACGAAGCTTATCAGAGAGTTAATCTGCCTGGTTCCCTTGGTCAGACCTCAAAGTATGCCGACTGTATGCAAATTAGGTTCGCTGTATAAATTATTTAACTACTTATAGTAGTAGTAGTATATTTCCCGATGATATTATGAAATTCGTAATCAGTTCATCAGACTCATCTATGCTTGCTTACTATTTCACACCTCAATTCCTCTCTGTTGAAAGGTGACGTATTTTGGTGCTTTTAAAAAGGAAAGATGAAGGGAAAAGCTGAGGTAATAGTTCTATATCAAAGCATTCATTATCAGTAGCAATGTTGTTCCTATAATTTCTCGCAGATTTGGCGACATTTCATTCATTTCCTCATATCGCTTCGTTCTAACTTATCAACAATCAACTATTGAGGGCAATAATAACTCATAGTTGACTCGATTATGTTTCACAGTAATGAAAGCGATGTTGGTTTGGGAATGGGCGGAGTAGGGTAACACGGTACTTCCAAACGCATCTTTATCGTATTTCTCATTTGTGTGTGTCCGATCGAGGTCGACATCTCTTCATTTCATTTCGCTTTCACGTTTCTCGTCTATGTTATACAATACATTCATTTGTATATTCGAATAGTACCAGAGGCAAAAAAATAACTCACTTTTTGAGTTAATTTTTCAGCTTATACAATATGCTGTCGTTGAAGTTTATCGTTTTTAACTATCTCTACAAATGAATCTATACCGTAGTACGAACTTTTTCTGATAACACAATCATCAACTGTTTTCGTTCATTGTACTTCTACTGACACGTAATCTTGCAGTACTTCTTACCATTTAGAACGAATAGAAACGATTAAAAATCTTAAATTCATGCAGTTGATAGAATCTAGTGAAGCGTTATTCTTGTAAAGCTTGTAGAAAATCAATTCAAATTGATTTATTGATTTTGTAATAGTTGTTTTAGATTTGTAATTAAACACGAATATGAATAAAAACTGACGTAATCTATCTACCTCTGCGAATACGTTACCTATTAGTTTTCCTCATGATATTCTGATAGCAATTCACCGACCACTGACGGATGTAAGGCTTGATTTGCCTGAGGCATACTGGACCTAGGTGCATAGATTTAGGCCTATATACCACTGATTGCATAGCCTCCCACCACACATAGCGCTACACGGCCCCCATGTTTAGAACTGATGTCATGGAATTAGAAAGAGGTATGGAGTCTGGAGTGCAGTGACTTGATAATGTTTACCCAACGAAAGTTATTGTATATATACAATAGTGAGGTTCAATCATCCTTCACGATCAATGCTGGCATTGTACACGCGTTCCAGAAGTTTATTAACATCAAAGTTTTTATCTTTTGACTTTTATGCTAATGCAGTTGATGCATAAGTTTTAATTCTCACTCGTTATCGTTTACCGTATGCAGCGATAATGAACAGTTTTTATTATAAGCAATTAGTATGTTATGTTATTTTATCTGATTGGATATCGTGAATGTCGGAACGTCTTTCAATCGTCTATTACCTGCTACCTCATAAGTTCAGTACACTTATGCGATTAAAGGTTTAAGGTCCGTCCGTATGCGATAGACGAATATGGTTGATGCTGTTGTTCCGTCACCATCTACATCACCAAACGGTACTTTTAACAAACGGTCAGTACTTAAGTAAAGATGTATTCATTTATTTTTAACGAAAATATATAAGCTATGTTCTTTTCGAAGTTCATTTTCTTTTTCCTGATTTCATTTGTTTATCTATCAAAAGTGCGCTCTGATACGTCTTTCTGGACGAATGTAAACAACACACATATCAAAACTGAAAGAAAAACAAATCACAGCATTTCAACAATACTTTGAAGGATAACAAATTGCTGAAAGTCAAAATAACAAATTATCGAACAACAAGCTCTGATTTTATGAATACATTCGTAATTATGTAATATTTTAAGTTTTTTTCAGATAGAATCTTCTAGAAAAGAAATGATCTCCTAAGAATGTAAAAATATAATAAAATATATTTGTCATGTTTAATGAACAATATTGTTGTTGTTGTGTTTTTTCTTCTCTCGTTCCCCAACAGGTGTAACAGTTTTGAAGGCAGTACAGAAGAAACTAGAAGATTCAACGTTTCATGGAAACGTTTATTGACGTTTGTGATAAACTATCAGATTTGATGATGAGGTCTACTGAAAAGAGTTCATGTCTTATTATTGAGGCCAGCTATTTTCCTCCTGTATTGAGTTGTTTCATGAAAGAAACATGGTCCTTTTAATTTTCAATGAACATTTCCGTAAGATCGATGATCCGTCAACACATTAAAATTGTTATCAATTTTTACTACATAAACATAAAGTAATCTTGAATTTCTATTATTTCCAGTAGAGTTTTTTAATGACTAAAACTGCTTTTCGACGTAGTGCTCGATAAGCTCTAATCGGATGATCTGAGTATAAGTCAAATTTGACTCGTTGCAATCTTTCTGTCTGAAGGCTTTTTTCTAGAAAGCAAACAAATTTGAGTTCCGTAAATGGAGTTTTGGACAAAGCTCGTCTCCTTGCATATTATACAACTAAAATGTGCAATTTTTTTTTGCAGCAGTCCATCTGTCATTATTAAAACTATTGATGACGTCATTTTCCTCATTTTAATACCAAATATCACCAGTGTTATAATATTGTTATTTACGTGTTCATTCAAACTTTTCTTTTATTCTTACATCCATCGATTATGTAGATATATATGTACCTCAATTTTTCCTTCAAACTCTTTCGAACTCGCTTAGTGTAGAGGAAGTGCGAGAGCAACCAATCAATACGACGTTACTTTGTTTGAGTACTTAGCGTTTTTATTTTCTCGTGTCACGAAATTGTTTTGATTGAATGAACGAACGCAATGAACAACCTCGAATTTTCAATAAACTCACTGATTAAATGTTTGTAGATCAAAATGCAATGAAAATCACCAGAGGTAATATTGCTGTAGAAATGAAATTCTTGAGTATTATTAAAATTTCCAACTACATTACATTGCCGATGGCAATGAACTTTGGGAGAGAACTATTCATTCAATTCATTTAATATCTTACCGCTGTATATCGTAGTTTTTCAGGGTTTCGTTTGGTAGTGATGCTGTGAAGACATTCATTTATGAGAAAGAATCCGAAGAAGCTACTCCAATTCTACATCGACAATCTTTCACCGAGTTCGTTTCCGAGTTTATTACCTCTGTTTCTTAACACGCCTCCTAATGATTCATGAGTGACAAAATATTAATGAAAAGCTTGAGTTGATGAAAAGTCCCTTTCTAATAATATCTGACTAATCTACTGTACGCTATATTTCTTGTTTCAATCGTTAGTGATTAAAATTCACATGAGGTATTCATTCATCTACTGCTATATAATTCTTTTCAACAGTTGTTGCTACCGCAACATTGATTTGTTGTGACGTGATGTCGCCTTCGTTGTCCTTCGTTTCGTTTGCCCTTGTTTTTGTTGTCAATCACTGTTTACTGAGTGATTGGTGTGTGTGTATGTGGAAATTGCATATCAATAACGGCAAGTTTTTTCTTTTTATGAGGTGGGCCGGGAGGTAAAGATGACATAAAAGTGGAGCGTTATCAGAATTCAAAGGTGAGATAATATGATGATAGCCTTCATATTGTCTTCACTCATATACTCGTAAGATTTTCCTTATACCGTAATCCACTCAAGACAAAGTAACTTATACTCCTTTTGAGTAACAATGTTTTCTTGTGAACTCACATCCTAATCGTATATTCTTTGAAATTTCGATTATGATCATATCAAACTAATTTTTCACTTATCATAACGTTGTGTTTCAAATGTATTGCAGTTTATTTTGCATTAATTTGCATTGTATTAACGTAGGCTGAAAATCAATAGACAGTTTCGAGAAGTGAATGACTAGTTTCGTTTTTTTAATGATGCAATGCAAACTGGTTCACTACCCATTGATAGAAAGCCAATCTCTACTGTCCTTGATAGTTTGCTGCAACTCTATCGTACTCCACTTAATACGTATAACTCAAAAATCGATGAGTATCGGATTTGTTTTTGAGGAATAACTAAAGAGGAACTACATGAAGCTTCCCAGATTCGATGAATATTAGACCATTAAGAACAATTCAGAATGGTTTTTTTTCTTTTCATTTCAACGTGTTGTTTTTCGAGCACACTGAAAGTAGTAGGAAAAATGAGCACTAGCATATTTTACACATAACTTCGTTTCGTGTTCAATTGCACACTATTGCTCAGATAGACATTTACACTGAACGTCAACGCCATTCTATACGCGCTGACGAAGTCTCGACGAATGTTGGTAGCGATTTTTCACGTCATCATTTCCTTCACTGTTTGTCAGAATTCGATTGATTCATCATTTCAATTGTTCATCACTCAGAGTATGAGTAATCTAAAATATCACCTCCATAAATGAAATGTCTTCAGTGAAATAACAACACTCTTACGTACTTGTTTTTAACGTCTTTTTCCGCTCACTACAGTAAGTTCAACGAATTGAATTCAAAAAGTCACAAGATCTTCCTACGTCATCGGTCTTGAACAAAGATAAAACACTTATATAATTTTATGGTAGTTTTTGGGGTTGTTATAAAATGAGGATCACTACGTAAGATTTCGGAGTTTGATTGTCCAGCATACTCATCATCATGCTGATCATCATACTGGTTACCAGCAGAACTTTGGGCCCTCAGTACACGTTGGACACTATTGTCTATGACGTCGGGCGGTAAGACAATCAGTGAAGAATGTTTTTTGGTCTTGAAGTAGAACAAAAATTCACTGTAAAACGTAGCAATTTCCTGGTCGTTGCCGTTGGTCACACTGCCTTCTCATTGTAAACGTGGTGATGGTTTGTCGTCATGTTGGAATGCTGTCCTACAAAATCAGAAAAGAAAAAACTCAGTATCATTCATATCAAAGTACCAGATGATTTTCTTGATTCAAAGGTTTCTTTCCTCAAACGTTTTCTTGATTCTTCGGTCCAATGAATTGAATGCATAAGAGTTTTCCTACAATGCCATCTGTTTGGTAAGTCTTCCGATATTGTGAAATTCGCTTAACTTTCTTTCCATTGATTTTTCTATGATGTGTATTTATAAAAATGAGGATCATATGAGTTCACTGAGGTGAATAAATAAACAAAAAATGATCTACTCGTATAAATACTCATTCAACGATTCAGAACAGTTTATAATTTGTTATGTTCACTTTGTAGTTGCCGTTTCGTTTATCAATTCCTAATCTCATTCTTTGATAAGTTTTTAACAAACAGCAAAGTGATAGAAGCAGAATTGAGAACATTCTGTTCTTTTCTTTTTGTTGAGACGTTCACTTTGATACAGACAGTACCGATTTTTTTTTGATATCCTACTTTTGCGTACTCCTCGTAACTCTGAGGATCGATGCGAATTCACGTAGAAAAGCCGAATCAGTTGGAATACTTGAGTTTGTTTTCTTTTTTTTCCACCAAAAAAGCCTATTTTGATCTGTTTTTGTTTATTTTTGAGTTGTTTATTGTTTTTATTAGTGCTAATAGTTTCAGTCATATATGGCATAGCTTACATGTTAACTCTTTCAACTCATACAACTTCAGGAATTAAGACAACAAAAACGATTTTTAGCGTCTCACACAAGTTATATTAACTTTTCAAGTGCTATTGATCGCGTTATTAAAGGGATGTTGAGTTGATATACCTCAATTTTCAAGTGAAAGAACTTCTAATTGTGTTAATAACAAATGCTGTTCTAGAATAAAATAGTCCTTCTATCAGTTCCCAAGTTAACCTTGATGGGTAACTATTCAATTATTTAGTTAGGGGCTATTATTTCCATCTCAGAAGCTTAAGTGAGGCTTTTTGCATTTTTGTCCCTTCAAATATTAGATGGTTTTTGGTCACTTCACTGCTGTGATCTTCAAAGCTTTTGTTCTTGTTATTTTCTGACCTTATAGTACTTAACTATAAAACTCTAACTAACTAACTAACTATAAAATTCATCTTTGGTGATCAGTTGCTGAGCATGTTGCTTGATCAGGTGTTGTTCATTAACTGTAGCTGAACTCAATTCAATCGAATGATTAAAATCACAGAATTATCGTTTGCTATTTTTCATGCATTCAGTGTCTTCAGTAGATCAACATGGATATATTTGCCTCAATCGACCATAGCTCTTAAGCCGTACCCTACATCGAATTCCTCTTAGAAAAAACCGAGATGAAAACGTCTGTAGATATTTTCGACTAAAGAAAAAATTAGCAGAAAAATGACTGGAGCTTTATAGTGTTTTGATTCGACTCGATTAGTACTTCTACACCGTCGGCAGGTACTTTTGACCTAATAAAAGAAGTACAACATAATAGAAAAAGAAATAGCCCACATATGAAGTTTCATCTTGAAGGCGGGTCATTAGTGCTGTCATTAGACACTACGACTTTTGTGATGACGTCATGTATGAAGATGTTTCGTGATGAATGTATCTGTGTCATATCATTTGGTGTACCTGTTACACTAATTTTTCCATCTCTAAAGAGTTATTTTTGGAGGTTTCGATTTGCATTAGCAGAAGCTTTATCTTCTTACTTCAGCCATTCTTATTCCGTGATTAGACTCATCTATTCCAAATGAAGCTATATCGTGCAGATGCCAATTAAGGGATGCAGATCGATAGCGCAGCATGGAATATCCGTTTACTGTTATCGATGCATGCCTGTTTCATTATTGCTGCGCTTAACATGAATATTTCTCCGCTGCATTTCGTAGGTGGCTTAATTCCAGTAATTTCGTATGCGTATAAACATTTGGAAACAACAGCTTTTGATTGGTGAGGAGAGTTACAAAGGATATTGATCGCTCGCTCTGTTGAGGGTCGGCCTCAACTCAGCCAGCCGCTATGTCAGCCCATCAGCCGGCTTCACTTGATCGCCAGTAATGTGCGGCTTCTTCCCAGCTTTTATCTATATGTTAGTGTCGCCATTGTCGTATTATCCACTTATTGCCCTCAAGGCAAGCAAAGTGCTTCAAAACATAAATAAACATGCAGCACTATATTATTATTCTGTTTTTTTTATTGCTTATATCACATTACTTATGCTTGTATCACATATTTATTTAACAAAATTCGTTCCTATTTGTGATTC
Source organism: Dictyocaulus viviparus (assembly GCA_000816705.1). NCBI lineage: Eukaryota > Metazoa > Nematoda > Chromadorea > Rhabditida > Metastrongylidae > Dictyocaulus > Dictyocaulus viviparus. The sequence goes on along the minus strand of KN716153.1, from coordinate 1,047,940 downwards.
ATTCCATTGGCCTTTCGCTTCACTTCTTTTAATTCACCGATTCGCATAATTAAATAGTTGCACTGTATTTTATGTATTGAAAACAAGAAATAGTAAAGTAGAATGTGTAAGAAGGCACAATATTTCATATTTAGCGAGAAGCTTCTTGTTCCTCAACCTTGAATCCCTCCAAAGCCAATAAGCTTGAAATCCAAAAAATCTGTTGTGTACAGACAATTGGATTGGATTCAAAGTGATATAAATTATCCTTCATTGTACCTCACCTGTCTGGCTTGAACGCTTTTTAGTTTTAGTTTGTGTTACTACGATTTTCGATGTAGTTGTTGTTCTTTTTCATTCGTCAGCCTGGCTTGTTTTTCTTGCTTCTTCCTAATATATCTTTTCTTAAATATAGAAATTTTATGATTACGATCTTCAGTCGACTGTTTTGTGCCTCACGAACTCTCAGCGATTATTCCTAGAACGTGTCAGTGATGGATTGTACATAGATGGATACCTGTTGCTTAAATCAATGCTCAGTCAACAGTATGCTATTCCTCCCATCAGGTCCTACAGTAATACAATGAATAATGCTGTGTAACGATTGAAAAAGCTTTATCTCTTTTAGTGTTCGATTAATTATGCAGCACTGTTTTCTGTTGAGCCCTGTTTGAATTGGGTGGTACAATTGGTTCAACCTAGTAATATATAATAGAAGAGATTTCTAGCGCTTCAATCACAAAAGTAACATGGTGTAAAAGAATTGATTAATGTCAAAGCTTAATTTGATAAGTATTGATTTTTACATATTTCAATATGTACAGTAATGTTTCTTGCCAATACTGTGAAGCTGTATTGAGGCATTGTTACAGCAAGCGTTTTTATTCACGATTCATTATGGGGCGGTTCCTAATGAGGACAGAGATAATTAAATAGCTATTTGCTTGCTTGTTGCTTGCTTGCATGCTTCTCCGATTGTTCTCTGTGGATCCGAAAGCTCTTCATTAATTCTATTTAAGTTCTCACAGCTGGATTCATTCAATAAAGCTGGAGAACGCATTCAACGGCACTCTGATCATTATCTTTCACATCCTCCAATTCAATAATGCCGTCATAGTCTTAATCACTTTCACTCAAACACTATTCACAATTGGACTCTGTATTCTCATCATTTTGACCTAATCATATTATTGATCTACTTAACATAACATAAATGAGTTACAGAAGAGAAATCAGAATTTTTTCATACTATTGTGTCATTACAGTCCAGACGCGCCGGTGAACAGAATTACTGTAACATCGGAACTCGTACTGCCCGAGTCGCCAAGCCCTATATCACCTCCGAATCAGATTGAAGAAGTATACAGAGCGACGATCAGTCCTTCACTGCATTCAAAGTTAATTGAAAATCGGTTATTTTAAATGCTTACAAATACAAGAATATAAAATATTTTTAAAATGAAAATTCTCGTGTAGAAAGGAACGGAAAGAAAAATTAAATATTTTAAATGAATGCTGATTACTTGTTTGCTAATGACTATTCTTAAAAATTTTAAAGAAAGATGGCCGAACACGAGAATCCATTTCGGCCGGAAGAAATACTGTATCATGAAGTGGACCCGATCGTCGAACAGTACATGCACAAACCATTTCCTCCAAGTCGACCGGGTAGTGCCGAAACCTCTCCTATAAAACCTCAAAAGGATGGGTAAGATTTAAGATTTTCGATATTGTCATGAGTTATGAAATAGATATAGAAAGAAAATTAGGAGAACATATGCAGATTTAGCCATCCTAGGAGTGCATCGTCTACCTAGGAGGTTTACGTGAAACGTATCGAATTTCTACATCTGATACACTCCAAGATATGTCGATGAAGTACTCAAATTCTATTTTCAGCTTATTATCCTCGCCCGCTTATCTTCAAAATGGTTTGTCGAAAGAGCAGTTAATGGACAATGAGAAAGCCCAAACGCTACCACTTCTTTCTCCCGACCAGCGGCAGTCGAACAATGAGAAAAAGTATTACTAGCATTTTGAGTCATTTTGAAGTTGAGGATTGTTTCGACTGGGTACGGTAGAGCTAACAAACATATCGATCTACCACAAATACGTCGATAAGTATAGGGTAATATCGAGATCTTAAAAGTTCATGTTTAGTTAAAAACTACAACATTAACAAAAAACGTTATCATAAAAATAGTGCGTAAAAATTGGCTTGTTGGCATTAAAAAAAAACAAGCAGCAGTTTTTCTGCATATTAGAGAAACGATGAATGTAAGCGTAATGATATGAATTCAATTCAGTACGTTTCTATCCGCTCAGTATTTATATCGATTTTTCCTCAAAGAATTGCAACACTTGCAGCGTTCTTGTGCGAGTTGAAAAAAAATGATGTCATCTGTTTCATTATGCATTTTCGAATGAAGAGGTTAATTAGATTTTGTTGTCTAGAGGGCGCAGTGGTGAGAGTGCCACAGTGACACGCAGGCCCGATTCAGTTTGCAGCTGACCCTCAGGCCTACCAAGCGCGCCATCCCTCCGGGATCGGTAAATTGGTAGCAGAGAAATTTAAGTAAGATAACTAGCGTTGACTTGGTGATCAGTGGTTAACTGAAGTCACTCTATAGACCAGGCTCGCATTCAACCACCTCCACCGTGTCACGTTGAACACGAATGAGTAGGCGCAAACCTCCACAAGGGATTGATCAACGCCAAAGCTTATCTTATCTTACCTTATGTTATTTTCTTAACGTATGTTGACTAATCAAGCCAAGTTTTTCATTTCGATCCAAATATTTTTCAATGGTTTTGCGATCTTCGTTGTTTTAAACGTTGAGATATCTAAATGGTTATGAAAAATGTTTCATTTTTAGTTCGATTGAGGCAGATTTTGTCAGTGATCTTCCACCTGCAAGTAAAGTGGAATTGGTTCATGTAAAGAAAAGGAAATGTGGATGCTGCTCAGTTCAATGAACACAACGTGTGGCCGCATATATTGCACTGCATTTTTTTTTATTTCACGTCTTTTATTACAATTATTCACTGTCGCCATATAGGCGAAGAATTTTTCAAGAGGACGTACTTCGATGAAAACAAAAAGTGTGCTATAGTTTGTCATTGACAGCTACGTGTTGCGTTTGTCGCTGAACAATCTGCCATTATCGATCGATTCGAAGTGCGTACTCTGAAATAACTTTGACGCTAGTCGATACCGCCGTGTAACACACACGGTCTTCTTATTTTTGATAGTACCGACGGTGATAGTGTGATATTAATGAACTCCATGACAAAATAATCAATATATTAGACAATCACACTTTCGCCTCGTTTTTGTTTTCTCTTTCTTTATTTCTTCCATTTCTTCATTCTTTTTCTACGTCATTTGTTCTTTCCCTTCTTGCTCCCATCTGCTGCTAAAATATTATTAGTGTCCGTGTGGAGAATTGTACATAATCGTTAAGCTATCTCCTACCGTGTCCTTATCATTGTTGCTCTGATTCTTTGTGTGTCTGTGTGTGTGTTTTTTTTTACTATTTACAGTTTTTTCCTTGACCCCGAAACAAAATCACTGACATTTCAACAACACTGTACGCTTTTGTTCTGCCTCTTGTACTACACCACCTCTACCGTAATTCACCTAAATAGCACACATTGAGCATCTCCACACATTGTACTGAATTTCTGCTCGACATTAATACGTTGTGCTTAGACAGCTCCACTTGTCTCTTCATTGTGATTGTATGAAAAAATCTTTGCGGTTTTATCGATTCGTATGCAATCAATGCTTTTGTGTAAATTGTTTAGCGTATAAAGTAAATATTGTATAATGCACTTCAGCAGTTCTCATTTCATACAATAGAAATGAGGTTATTATGAGGTTGCAGAGCATAACCCTAGTCGATACAGTAATAAAAATTGTTCTATTATGAAATCAACTCGAAGATTATTGATCAACAAGTATTCCAGTGAATTTATAAAGTTATTATAATAATTAAACGCTTTTTGGACTTATGTTAAACTGTGAGCACGTATTTCGTATTATTTGCAGAAATCAGTCTAGTAGTATGCTTTAGAAAAATCCAGCTAAACTAGTCTGCATTGGTGAAAAATCATCTTCAAATGGAAGGTTTCAAGTGTCCCTAATGAGGCTGAGTCAATCGCAAAGCTTGAGATTTCAGACGGGACTCAAACTCGTGTCTACAGATGTACGGACCATTGTGCTAACTAATTGCACTACCCAGACCCTCGATCTACGACCACTCAATGCTTCACTTATTCTAGGTAAATATCTTATCAACACTCTCCGGTTGAACACGGGTATGATCCCTAAGAATAAGTGAAGCATCTCGTGGTCCTAAAACGAGAGCCTCCATTAGCACAATAGACCAGATATATCTGTACATGGCGGCTCGAGTTCCGCTTGAGGTTCCAAGTCTTGCGATTGACTGAGGATGCTAGAAGAGAACCATTATAACCTATCATAGTTGATCAAAAAGAAGTATAAATAGGTAAAGATCTATTATTATTAATATATCAAAGAAAAAAAATTTGCCTAATTGTAACAGATTTTGGTCATTAGAAGGTTATTTCATAGAGGAGATGGAAAGGACGGCGTAGAACTCTTCCGTTATCGATTCTATCATATTTAATAAGTAAAATTATTTATCTTTTTTTTATGAGAATGGATAGCGAAGCATTGTTGTCATTTAAATCCTGAGGGCATTTCTCTAAGTCGTTTTTTAGCTGCTTTAACAATTTATTATGCTTACATCAACGCAATTTTGTTTGCGGAAATGTCGTACAGCTGGTATTCATTATCATTCATTTTAGATGTTTCTATCAGGATTGAGCCTCAATTTCCTCTTTTCTTCGAGCATCTCCTTTGTGATAATAAAGATATCATCGGGACGTTCTTCTTTGAAGTCTTGTGTTCCTCAAGCAAGTCCCTCCAACGAGTTAATTTCACTCATTGTTTTGTTAATGCAATCGATTTATATGCCGATTATTCCTAAATATATGCAAATCGGACGGTATTAATTTTTCCTTCGCTTTGCACTCGTCAAAATTACAATTGATGATTGTCGTCGTATTATTAATAATTTATTATTGAATCATTCTAATAATATCACATTAGTTTTTAACTAAATTCTTCAAAAAAAATATCTATACAAATCGTTAAGTAGATCATATTTCAATAAAAAGGCTAAAGGACGGTGTATCATTGAGTGATGAGGATTTGAGAGGATATGCCTGAAGCAATTAGCCGAACCAAACGAAAACATTCAGTTCAATAACTTTGCTCAGAATTTGAAGTACTCGTCGACTTGATTTGTCCTCATACAACTATCAGATTCAAAAGTTGAGGTGTGGTGATCCATATAATTTTTATATTCTCTTTGATAACTTTGTCTGAGTACTGAGTGAGTTATCCTCATACAATTGCCAGGTTCAGAATCTTGAGGTGTAGTGATCCATATAATTTTTATTAGAAGTTTTCTACAATATGCAAGTTCTTCGAAGTCGTTTAAAAGTTTTTTTTAATTACATTTTGATTACGGTAACGATTTGTTGTTTCGATCGGATTGAAGTGATTGTGATCTAATTGATTTATTATAAAATCTGGTTCGTTGTGCTTACCTATTGCAGTGCCGAAGCCTCCTCTCACTCAATGCTTCACTTATACTTTATGCTTCTAAGTGAGCGTCTTATTAGCACTCAATATGTTGCAAGACGGTCAAATTCGTCACTCTACATAACCTGAGGCCTTAAGATTTTCTTGTTAGAAATAAGTTTATGAACTTTTTCAATTTATATACAGTTCATTGGTGTACTCTTCTATCACGTCAAGAGTTAAAGCTGCACTTTTTTTGCTTTGTTGATTTTCATGCTTTATCAGTTGGCATGAATTGGTATGGTGAATTTTGAAAAATTACAGCTTTACAAAAATACCAGTGTCAAGTTATTTGTATTCACGAGTGTATGATTAAAGTCTGAGGGTATTGTGAAGGATTGTTGGAACCTTTTAGTGATAAAATGAGGTTTAATTCGGATTGTCATAGAAATGGCTGGTTTGGATTATTTCGTAGACACGGAAGTAATTTATTGTGTGATAAATTATACGATAAGCTATGGTGTTAATCAGTTCTGTTGCGGAATGTTCCTATGCATTTGTGTTCAACGTGATATGGAGATGATTAGATGCAAGCCTACTCTTATAGCTTAATGATATCTGATCGTCTTCAAGAAATTAGAAGTGAATACGTCATGGAGATCACAATTTCAGCTTATTCATCATAGACTGTTCGGCAGTTTTATCATAGAACTCACTTTAACTCAACTCACAAATTCCGGCTCCTTAAGATTCTGAAAAGGACCTTATCATCTTATCACTCATTCTATTAAGTATTTTCATCTTCATAAAAACGTTGAATCCGAAGCACGGAGTATAGCCGCATTTTAAATACAGCTTCTATGAAAAATAACTGATTGTCATTCATGAAAGCTGTGAGTGTTCTGTTGAGAGGTATGGAACGCATAGCTAATAGATAGCCATATCAGTAATAGAATTTTCAGCTTAGATAATCATAATTCATAATTATTAATTATCATTATTAATTATTATTATTA
>KN716153.1:1028952-1040948 GCA_000816705.1 Dictyocaulus viviparus | reverse complement strand
TATTATTATTATTATTATTATTATTATTATTATTAAATCATAATTTGAATCATACGGTATTCCCTACTGTCCTCCTTCTATGCTCCAGTGCTAATCGGAAACGTGATGAACGTGATTTTCGCGCAAGCTTTGCAACGTTTACTTCAAAATTCTGAACATTATGTTTCTATGTTAGGTTTACACATATTGGTCCAGAAGTGTATCAATACGCTTATTAACATATCCTGAGGTTAATGTTATGGATTTCTGTGAACTCATTTGTATACTCGTTAAAGAAAGACGTGGTTTTCAGATGCACTTAACAAACTGATCGTAATCACCATTTGCTAATAATCTTATTGATAATGGTTTAGTATACTGAGATCAGATTTCTACAGAATAATCGATAGCAATCAGCAGTTTAGAAGTAGATCAAGTTTTATCATAACCAAAATTGTACACAGAAATGTCGGATGCTTACTATTTATTGGTATTGGATGTGAGGACCACGTTGAATACCACAAGTTATAGCGTAGATATGAAATAAATACAAATCATAACTCAGATATGGAATACTACTGTATTGTTCATTTGCAGACAAGAGTTCCTTTAACAAATAAGCATATTTATTGCTTCAAAACCTCATGAGGTATTTCATAGCAACGTTCTGCTACAAAGCATGAGTTACACAACTACTTGACATCTAGTTAGATGCATATCCGATATGGAACGAAAATGGTAATGTATTAAGTCTCTGTTGTGTTAACTATCTGATAACATACGTGTACAGTTATTGAGGAAAGTATAATTAAAATTATTACAGATGTCCCCCCTCCCTATATTTACTGAGCAGAAAATATTACTGTGTCATCAAGTGAAACATTTTAGTTTAATGACTATTCTGAACAAATTCGATAAGATAGAAAATTTAACTAGTAATGAATAGTGAGGTAAACATGTACCTCACAAAAGTTGATGTATTCAATTAGTTTATGGATAATAATGAAAATTCTCATCGTTGAATCAACTATTTCACCGTAAAAGAACTCTCTAAAGATATAGGAGAAAACAAAACTACGATACAAGCATAACGATATCAATGATGATCGGATTATAAGCAAATCGTTATCCATGCATTTATCGAAAAAAAATTTCAAATGATACCTCATAAATTTGAGTAGTATGACTCAAAAATTTCTTCTGGTAAGTTGTTCATGGTTAGCATCAATTCACAATCGATGGTGGTCGCGGACGGGGCCGCCATGTGCCAGGCGCGATACGTCCGTCGTTTTCTAGTACATTTATCACCGGCCATAAATGTAATGAATTTTTAGTCTAAGACAGTTCTCATGTAGTTGAAATCATATACGTGTACGTGTTAATATTTGTGTCATACTATTTTTCAATATCCTATAAGTAGTATACGTAATTATTATCTGATACGTAAACGTTGCTTGGATCAATTCTATTGCCTAGATTTCTACATTTCAAAACGTTTAAGGACTTCTCGAAATGGGTGTACCAGCTTTCTTTCGTTGGCTTACAAAAAAATATCCCTCTATTATCGTCAATGCTAATGAAGATCGGCAAAGGAATGCAGACGGCACTCGAATTCCGATTGACGCTACTAAACCGAATCCAAATTTCCAAGTTAGAATTTACTTTAATATTCTTGTCCGTGGTTTTTTCTTATATTTTCATTACTTCTGTTTTCGATTGAGCATTTCGAGAGCGCACCTACCTAGTGTATTGAAAACAGTTTATTTTCAGGAATTTGATAATCTTTACTTGGATATGAATGGTATCATTCATCCATGTACTCATCCAGAAGACCGACCACCTCCTGCTAACGAAGACGAGATGTTCGTGAGTGTCTAATTTTTTAAAACTGTTTACTTTTTACGCTATTAGCTTCATTTAATTGAGTATGATACTCCATTTATTCTAGATATCATTTAGGCACTTATTTTCGAGTATATTGATAGAATATTTTCTATTGTTCGTCCTCGAAAACTACTTTATATGGCAATTGATGGAGTGGCTCCTAGAGCGAAGGTCAGCTAGTGTTCATCATTCAATAAATAATAATGTGTTGTAATATATCATTCAGTTATTGTTAATGGTGGGACTATACGTAATCTTTTTGACATTCTTGTATTGTAGATGAATCAACAGCGCAGTCGTCGTTTCCGAGCTTCCAAGGAGGCATGGGAGAAACAAGCTTCAATTGATGAGGTAGATTTTTTGTAACTATTTTTGTTATCTCTTAATGTTTTGGTGAAACGGCATAACGTATTAGCGTACTTAGGAAAAAAAGTTAAAACATTATATTCAAATGAAAATAATAGTATTTTCTTTGCTTTCATGAATAACATAAGCGAAATACAAAGATTTCTAGCAACGTCGACGTTTGGAAGAAGAAGGACTCCCGCTTCCTCCTAAAAAGGACAATGAGACTCATTTTGATAGTAATTGTATCACTCCTGGTACTCCTTTTATGGCAAGGTTTGCCATATGCACTTTCATATTTTTAGTGGAATTCTTTTCTAAATAACTGATCGTATTGTACTCATTCAGACTAGCCGATGCTTTACGATATTACATTCACGACAGAATTACTAACGATCCTGCCTGGGCAAAAATCCAGGTTCTTTTAATTTTCAAAGCAATAGTATAGCCTTCACTCTTTTAATTAAATAGGTTCAGATTTATAGGACGTACTATATACTAGTTTTGCAATCAGGTAATACTCTCTGATGCAAATGTTCCTGGGGAAGGTGAGCATAAAATCATGGATTTCATTCGTAAGCAGCGCTCCAATCCCTCTCACAATCCGAACACTGTTCACTGCTTATGTGGAGCAGATGCAGATCTCATTATGTTAGGTCTAGCTACTCACGAAGCCAACTTCAATATTATCAGGTGCAGTATGTTATCGAAAATTATAGATGTAGCAATTAGAAAACTGATGTTGAATTATTTCGATGTTTTTCAGAGAAGAATTCATTCCTCATCAGCAGCGTCCTTGCGAACTTTGTGGTCAATATGGGCACGAGCTGAAGGATTGTAGAGGGTGCGTTTTAGGGCTGATTCTTTTTTCTTCGACTTGTCTTCCATTTTTCGACGTCATATCGCTTTAACTATTAAAAATTCGGCAAAATGTCATTTTTTTCAGTCTTGAAAACGAGGAGAAGGGACCTGAACATGCCGATCCTATATCCAAAGAAAAAAATTTCATTTTTTTGCGTATCCCTGTTTTGCGAGAATATTTGGAACGAGATCTAGTTATGGAGAATCTTCCTTTCAAGTACGATTTCGAACGTGTAATCGATGATTGGGTGATTTTTCCGTTAAATACTACACATTGTCACATTCTCGTTGAGTACTACATAGACGAAATGATATCAAATACTGACTGTTAATTTCTATGATGCAGCATATTTTTAAGGTGTTTCTATGTTTCTTTGTCGGAAACGATTTCCTGCCCCACCTTCCATCTTTGGAAATTCGTGAAGGTGCCATAGATCGCCTCATCAAGTTGTATAAAGATATGGTATACAGTATGAAAGGGTGTGTGACATCGAGTTTTGACGCTTTTGTCATTTCAATGTTCTATTGTTTATACGTCGTTGAAATTTTTTCATACAATGGTTTTATAGTTGCAGATATTTAACCAAAGATGGTGGTGTATATATGGATCGTGTTGAGCGTATTATGCTTGGACTCGGAGAAGTAGAAGATGAAATATTCAAGCGTCGTCAAGTAAGTTGATGTGATAGTTCAATAATTTGCTCCATAAAACTTCTTTATCATTCTTAAGTACCCTCAAAAATATTAGTTTTTAATTTTAAGCAAGAGGAAGAGCGATTTAAAGCAATTCAAAAAGCGAAAAAGGCACGAATGAGTGGTGGTACGCGTCCTCAGGCACCGTCTTATATACCTCAACCTGGATCCATAATTGCTCCAAAGAAGGAGGCATTTTCAATGACAGGAGAAACAACGCGAACACTTGCTGCATCTGCACGTATTGAGGTGCTAATTTTCTGTTTTTCATATTTCTTCGCAAAAAAATCGCTTGAGTGATTCGAAATCTTTAAGGCTATGAAATTTTCTGAAAACGAAGAGGCAGCTCGACGTCTTAAGATGATGCTAAAAGTAGAAGGTGCACCTGATGATAATGCAAACAACAGGAAGAGAAAGGCGGATGTATGTGGTTTTATCAATTCTACTTATAATTAGTTTTATTTTCAAATCTGCAAGCACAATAATATCATGTGAACTAAATATGAAATTTATTATTTTGGTGTACATATAACAATTCTGTCGTGATGCATAAAAATTGATTTCCTTTTCTTTTCATTTTTAGCACTTTTTAATTTCCCAATATATTTGAGGCTCCTTTGGATCTCGATAGTGATGAGGAGCCAACCGATGAGATCCGTTTATTCGAATCTGGGTGGAAGGATCGCTACTATCGGTAGAATGTTTAACTAGTGAAGTTGTCGACAGGCAGTATTTTAAAAATTTAGGGCAAAATTCGACGTTGGAGCGGAAGATGTTGAGTTCAGAAGAAAGGTTGCATGGGCTTATGTTGAAGGTCTATGCTGGGTTTTGAAGTACTACTATCAGGTTGCAAAGAAAATTTCCATTTAAGTATTATTTTTTATCAAACTGTACTGTACAACAAATTATAGGCGTTACTGTTTATCTGATTGCATAATGTCCTATGTACGATGTAAAGGGATTTGATTATATTTACAGGATATTTTACAGCAAATCAATAGTAAATAAAGCTTTTCATAGGGCTGTGTCAGCTGGGACTGGTATTTCCCATACCATTATGCTCCCTTTGCTAGCGATTTTGACACAGTATCCCAGTTCAAGCCTAATTTCTCTCGTTCAACAAAACCCTTCAAACCATTGGAACAACTGATGAGCGTTTTCCCTGCAGCTAGCAAGTAAGCGTTTTGCTATGACTTAGACAATTGTCATTGAAGTTTGGAAAAAATTTTAATTGTTTCAGGGAACACCTCCCGATTCATTGGCAGAAACTGATGACGGATGAGAATTCTCCAATCATCGACTTATACCCTATAGATTTTCGAATTGACCTTAATGGGAAAAAATTCGCTTGGCAAGGGGTTGCTCTTTTACCTTTCGTTGACGAAGTTCGTCTTCTTAAGACGTTAGAATCGGTTCGTTACTTAACACCCATATTTCACGCTTTGAGGTTGCTTTTCATGTACATGTCGATTTCGTATAAGTTATGAACTGACTATTTGTATTAGGTCCAAAACACTTTGACTAAGGAGGAATTGGCTCGTAATACCACCGGGCCTAATCGTATATTTATTGGTAGAAATCATCCTGCTTTCGGTTTTTTCAAGGAGCTCTACACTGGAGATAGTCGATGTATGTTTCTTTTCTTCTACATATTTTTCTTTTAAACTCCAGCCAACAGTCATAACATTGTTGTAGCGACCAAAATTATTTGGATTGATATGTTTGATGTTATGTATTTTTTAAACAGCTGTAAAATCCGTTGATATTGATCCGGCCTTTACGTATGGAGTCTCTGGAAGGATTACTGCTGATTCAACAGCTGTGCCTCCAGACCAACCATTCCCATCTCCTGTTAAGGATAAATCTTGCCCAGATTTACTAGTTAGTTCTCAGCTTCTTCTTTTCTAATATTAATTTATGATAAATGCTTTGCTATGTTTCAGTATAAATAAGCATTATTGATTTTATCATTTTGCAATGGGATATACTAATTTTTGTAATGTGAAACTTATTATAGCTGTAGTTTTAAACATGAAGCAAGACGAGTTAGACTGTAATTACAGCACTGGAAATGAAAAATGGTGATTGTACAGGTCAATGGGGCGATAATGCTCATCTACGAAGATCCTCATTATCCAGAAGGATTTATCTTCCCAGCTAAAAGATTAGAAAATGCACAGGAAGTACCGCGAGCTCTTCGAGACTACAGTGATTGTCGAGTAAGGCTGCTAAGAATAAAAAGTCAACGCAGTCTTAGTGTAACTGTTCGATTCAGGATTCATCTGATTATCGTCCACAGATAGGTTTCACTAGAGACGTACCTGGAAGGGCATTTCTCGACAATTCTGCTCATAGATTTATTCAGCGTGACGCTGTTCGTGATAGTTATCCGCACGGTAAGTGGAAAATTTTAGCACTTTTGATGATCACTTTGTGTAGAGGGAAGTAATATATCAGCTTCACTACTCCAGTATCTCATAGTAATGCTCAGGATCGTTTCACTTCAAGATACTATGTTTAATGTGCATATTCCAGATAATCGTAGTCGTTTTAACAGTAATCGTGGAAGTGTATACGATGGTGGAGGCTATAGAGGTTGGTGCAATTCTGCTTCATCTGAACTTTGATTAAAACTCCTAAATTTAATCGTACTTTTCTGATGTTGAGTCTCGAGTAATTGTTTTGCACAGTTGTCGTTTTGTGATATAGGAGGATACAATCGTGGCAATTATGGAGGAGGTTATATTGAAATGCAGAGCTATCGTACAAATTCATCATACAGCATGCACTATGACCGCAATCATTATGAAAACCACGAAAGAGTTAACATCAATCAAAGAGCGTTCATAAATGCTGGATATATTAATCGAAGGCAAGGAGACGAGCCACCGGGGAACCATAGTGGGTATACAGGTCGTAGAGGTCACTACGTGTGGCGTTGACATTATTGTCTTTCACTTGATACTGCTTTTGGCTAAATGATTAATACAAATGCAAATTAGAGATTCGTCATTGTATTAAAATACTTGAATTTTTAGGTCGTAAATTATAATCGTTCCTAATATATACAGACCATCATGTACTTTTGTTGCTGGCATCTCAACTGTTAAATTTCCTCTATTGACGTAATAAAAATCATCTCTTAATAGATAAGTGTTGAAAGACCAATGTATGTTTTATCAAAACGTATATAGTCTAGGGTTAATTGATTATGACTCTGCTTGTGAAACATGTAGATTAGTTGGATCCAGTTTGGATCATTATCAATAGAAACTCGAAAGACCTTTGTACATCTTTATTTCAACAAACAACATTTAATTGTTTCAATATGGTAAATGTAATTACAATTATAATAGTTAGTAACCAAGTGGATGCTATGATATTCATAAACTGCCTCAAATGAGATGCATAATAAGTTTGATAAGCTATAGAGGAGATACTAGATAGCACGATTGTTAACCAATGCCGATTTCAAATGCGATAAAACTTTGCAGTGAGATATTATTGTCGTACTTATTACATAATCTACATGTCTGGATTAAGATATTTTACAATAGATGCTATATTTTTCTGTGTTCTACGAATCTTTGCTATTCTATGAACAACTTCACACCCTACTATCAGAAGTCGGCTAGCTAACCCACAGCCGAATTATCGCTCAGTTTTACTAAATGAATCTTTAGATAAGTTACAGTGCGGTAGTCGATCTATAACAGTCAGATTGCTTTCTTTTTCTGTTTGGCTTTTGGCGGAACATGGTATTCTTTGCAACATATCGCAATTTAACTAGTTTGTAGCTTCTCACAATATGAACAGATAGACTAGTCCGAGTTCGGATGGTTATGCTAAGTGCTAAAGCTATATTTTAAAGAAAGGATTCACACGATCAGCAGCTGGTGTCAGTATCATCTGAGGTCATTTGTTCCTTCTCTTGTAATGCATGTACATGCTCGACGTCTTGTGCGTACGTATATTGAACGGCTAAATCAGTTGTGATGTTTTATAAATATGAGGAATGAGTAAATTCCTGCTATTTATATAACTATTCCAATCCAGTCCCACACAAATTTTCAAAATAATTATTTTGAAAAACGTACCCAACATAATAAATACCGCCATTGTGAGTATCATAAGCGATGCGTAAAAGAAGAACTCCATTGCTGGTTCCGGAATAATATGTGTCCCACTGATGCCCATGTCGATTACATTACCCATAAAAACGGTAAGCAACCACAAAGCCTGTAATTAGACAAATAAGACGTCACGACTTTTAAGAATGTTGCATCCTATCACAACAGAAATTGTAACTTCAAACTCAGAAGTTAAAGAATGAACTGGCGTATTCTACCTCCGCGTGGAGGTGAGCCACCATTCGTCTTGATGTTATAGTGCAGGTGTTTAAGTGTGAGAGGTTTATACAACGACTTTAGAGAAACAGCCATTTGTTATGCCTACCTTTCCAGATTATTCTGGTAATAATTTATGGACCCAAAAATGGTGGAAGATTGGGTTGACTTAAATCCGAACTCAAATTCCAGCATACAGTATGATGTCTGTGTGTCATCCTAGCTCCAGCACTTAGCTATGCTACGTGTCGTCATGCTCTAGCTTTTCTAATAAATTATTACTTGATGTAATCTAATTTCAAAAAAAAAAACTATTTAGTAGCTAAGATGTCCAAATTATAATACTCTATTTTTTCAAACTGGTTCTTATCCATTCAATGGTGCATATGGCATTAAATCTTGATGAAATCGCATATTTTATGATTGTACTAGGATGAATCAAAAGATATGGGCCTAAGAATATTTCTAGGAATGAATTATGCTGCTCTGCTATAACTCCTCTCGCACTTCTGTTCTGCGTGAGAAAAGCGGCCTCTGAAACGACTCTGTTCCACCCTTCTCCTGCTTGACGCTCGACATCATGTTGATGAGTCAACTAGTAATATTTTGGAGAAATTGGGCTAAACTACGATGTCACATCATACCGTATAGCCCTAACATTACTTCAGCGGATCATCATCTTTTCTGCATGTTGAAGCAGTATTTGTGAAGGGATAAAATTAAAGGGTACAACTACCACCATGGACGGCAGTTGAACGAGAAGGAAACGAATGAAGGATTGTATGAGGGTACACACTACGCGTGCAGAACGGACCATGCAAATAACTAAGTAACGCGCATTTATTCCTCACTTATGGATTCATAGTAATTCTGTTGAAAAATTAGAATGATCCAAACAATACATACTTTCAAATCAATAAAACACACTGTCAGCAAATGGTCTCTGCTCGTTTGAGCTGTTTTTCTTTCGATTATCCTAATAAAAGAGTTAATTTTTGTTAACTTACAACTGACCTGTAAAACACTCTTCATATTGGGTGCAGATTGAGAATATGCAAATTCGAGGCCGGTTACTGAGAGCAGTACTTCACCTAAAGTGATCACAAAATACTGTGGTAGCACCCAGAGAATAGACACCGTGTTTGGCCGCACCTGAACTTTGATATTGAAAAAGTTTCAAACGTTTTAATGTGATTCTTATAACAGGCTAGTGTTAAGCATTCTACAATGACGAATACATTCTACGATGACGATTATGTGTGTATTATAGTAGTAGGTAGGTCAAACGAAATGTACCAATTCATGGTAATCTTGCTGACTTGAATTGCTATGAACATGCAGTACTTTTGCTGATCCCATTAAGGCCTGAAATATATGTTCAGAAGAATTAAGAAGACTGAATATGTAAAGGAAATGAATTTGATTGTGTTGCAGACATCAAAGGTTTTCTACAGTATCCAACATGTTAAGGCTTATTGTAGACCGTGCAGTGAATAGTAACTTTATGAGATCAAAGATCAAAATTGATCCAAAGCCTCTTGTTGAATGTTGTATCACAATCAATATCAATAAAATATAGTTGACATAAGACCACATTACAAAAATAAGTACACAAATTGAGTCATACAATATCTAGTCCTGCTAATAAAAATTATACTTTCAATCCCTCAAAAACATATCACTCATTATTTAACGTTTACAGAAAAATCTCACCTTAAATAAGATCTTATTGGGACACGATGTAACTTCACAGTTTTTACCGTAATACAGTGTATAGGTACTGTCTTCAAAAAATCCTGGACGAATGTCGATAAAATTACCAGACGACAATTCCTGTGACGCTACGAGCTTATTTCTACAAATGTGAGAATTAAAATAAGAAAAAAGACCTCTATAATCTTTCACTCTTTCCCTCCCTCTTCCCCTCCTTCCTCTCTCTCTCTCTCCTCAGACTCCACTAGACGGTAATGTTTACTAAATTTTTACATAATTTCCTCTTGAATACGCATACACATAGTGGTATAGCTGTCAACGATTCGATTGACAAAGACGAATCAATAGAACTTGTTGCCAAGTTGTTCGACAAATCGAATCTGTTCTATATGTCATCATAAATGATCGTCTCCTCACTTGTGATTAACAACGAAAATCTTTCCGGCGTTTTGTTCAGGAACAGCCAAGTACAGTCGTGAACCACCGTTATCCGTTTTTTCCGTGGCGTACATAAATGTGGTAATCCATGGTCTGAAACATCATCAGGTATAACTAAACCTCTCAATTAATATTGATCCTATGGCAAAACTTACATAGTATTGTTATCTTCATACAGACCGACCACATATCCCTTTCCAGGAATTGTGAGGTTTAAGGTGAGATTCTTAACAAAATGACGAAATATATATTGATCACATTAGATAAAACAACATCTTATTGATGCTTCAATGGTCCTCATTTTTATATTCTTGGGTGCCTCTGGTTAGTGAATAGACAGTTCTAAAGTAATATTTCACAGACCCCTGAGGGATGGCGGATTTGGAGTGCCTGAATGCGGTCGCGAACTGATTCGGGCATGCGTGTCACTGTGAAACTTCCACCACTGCGCCGCTACGCCTCAATTTTTCTTCTGTATGGTTTCAAAATGGTTTTCAATATGTGAAACAAAAGAATCCCTCCTCATCATACTTCAATTGCATCCGTTAGTAAATATATTTAGCAATGAGAAATTCAGCAGACTACAGAAGCTGATTTTGAGCTCAACGTTTTTATTAGTTGATAACGAATATAAACTTGATTGTTCCTTATTTGTTTATATTCAGAGTCTTAATTCTTCTATATATGACGATGCATTGAAGCTAAGAGGAAACGAGGTCATTTATTTACGAAGAGGAGAAGAGAGGAGAAAAAACGCGAACGTTCTGTTCATATAACTCCCATTTATTTCGTAATAAGAATATTTTGTGCTAGTTGTTACCAACCTACCTGATTTCCTATTTCAATACTGTACAGTCCGGCATCAAGTTCTGTCCTCCCTACAGGTAGATCGTCTGAAAAAAGTGTTGTTTAATAGATCAATAACAGATGTGATTCAGAATTAATATGATCCAAAAGGTTTGCCTGGAACTTTATGATGTGATCTAATACATCTCTTATGAGGACGTTTGGAAAAAACAACCTCATTATTAAAAGGATAAATACTAAGCTAATGCACTGACCAATAATAGATTTTGAGTCACTGAGTCGTTGTAATGAGTGAACATTACTGGCGTTACCGATTTTCTGCAGGAATACACGTCCTGGAGGTGGCGGAGACTCCATCGTTTTGTTCACTTCCAACTAAGAACGATGTACTTTAACTTTCACTTTTAACGCTAGAAATTAGTGTTCACGGAAAGCACTCACCTGAAGCAGTCCTGCCATGATAAAAGCTGTGGCTGTTAGAAGACCTCCTACAGCCATTTTCCTCAGCGGTGTTACATTAAACAGCTAAAATTAAACGATAGACAAATCTTGAGTCACAGACTGTATAGTAACTGAACGAGTTCTATTCCTCAGTGAACACCTCTTTGTAAATTTGTTACACAAAAAATATTTTACAATTTGAATCTTACAAGCAAATTAACTGATTCTAAGACGTAAATCCACGGATCTCCTTCGGTGAGGGATCTCTAGCCGGTTAGTCGCGAGGCTACGTGGCGCGACCCCAGGTGGCGGATAGGGGGTGAATCGCGGACCAAAAGCGACCGTGTAGTTGCCTTGAGACGCGAGTGGATTCATGGGATGGACTCCTTGATTCTGCTGTGCTGGTCGACTCATACCTTCTATATGCACATAGTCACATTTACGTATGCGTACGTACTTGTGCTTATGTTTATCTAGCTTCTCTCCCGC
>KN716153.1:996824-1023758 GCA_000816705.1 Dictyocaulus viviparus | reverse complement strand
CACAATCAAACCACAAAAATACGAATAATGTTCTTATAGCTATAAAAATACATTAATGATTCAGTAGATCACAAGTCAATCAAAAATGAGGATGTCATTAAAAAAACTCACTTATGCCGATAGTTGGTACTGCACCAAATGAAAGTAGTATATGACCAAGCACGTAGATTGACGATCCATATAGGATCACCTGTATAGATCAGTGTAGATCAGAATTAATCAATTTGATACAAGTTTGGATCCACCTGATCTAATTGTGTTACGAAAAATTTCGATGAGGATTTCAAAATGATGTAGAAAATTTCTCTTTATGAAAAATTATGCTTATATTCTAAATGAGTCTCGTATAATTTCATGTACAAATATGAATAATACTTTATTTTTTGGAAAATTCTTCATAATATGTTCAACAGATAATAACTCAGTGAAAATTTCCTCATTGAAACAATCGAACCTTGTATCTTCCTAAATATGAATCAGCGAGGATCGAACCAGCAAGTGGTGACAAATAGGCGAGACAAGTAAAAGCATGGTAAACGAACGTGGCAAAACTGAAATGTTAATGATTTTGAGGACTAAAAAGAATTCTCAGAGGTTTAAGATTGGACAGATTTGGTTTGATATTGGGTTTTACAGTTTTCGTCGTCAATCCTACGTCAACGGAAAATGAAATCAGCACATTCTGTATGGATTTTAGAGAAGTATTACAGAGATCACACATTCTATGAGGTCATTGTTAACAATTCTGACTAATACGAGTACTGGGTACAAAAGTACGCCTGAAGGACGTCACATTGACATTGATGTACTTGAAAAGGACGGACAGAATATGATGGAATATGAAAGCTAAGCAATAATTGGATGAGCACTTTAGAACTAAGGCAGTATTCGTCTTGCAGAGACAATCTAAGACAACAATCTAAGCCACATCTCTCACGAATAGTAAAAAAATATATAGAAAAGATTTTCTAGGATATTCAGGATGGGAGGGAGATGGTAATTTGCCTCCCTTTTCAAAGTAGCCGATATGCTTTCGAATTGTAACTCAACTTACTATTTCTCAACCAGCTTAAACTAATCGCATTTTTTAATGTTAAACACGTGTTTTCATAGGTCCAAGAATAAATTTTCGAAAAAGAATTTGCCTTTGAGTCTTAAAATGACTAAAGTTTTACCTTAAGAATTACTCTATTTTAGTAATGGTGAGTTAAGAGGGAGACTTAAAAGTGAGGAAAACATACTTACCTGTCCGAATAACCGTGTTCGTAGATGAAATAAAGAGTAAGTATCGCTTTCATACCGTAAAACGAAAATCGCTCACAAAATTCATTTCCTAGCATAAGAAATACCGTCGGCGGATAACTGTAAACGATCAGAGTAATACAAAACAGTTTGACTCATATTATTACAACAATACTATTTTCAAAACTCAGATACTTCAGATTACACAGTTCCATCTTTAAGCCCATCTCGTGATCTTTGAATTTCGTAAAAGCTGCGAATACACTGACGTCAACTAAGAAGACGTATTACATCTTCTCCCATATTGTAGACGGTAGTTAAGAAAGATATTTGTATTGTCATGTGCTCCATTTTGCCACTCTTTTTATCCGAGCGGATTGTCGGTAGCTTATAAAATTCGTGATTGAGGTATCAATCTCTGTTTTCACTACCTAGCAAAGTGCTAGGAGAACTGTGGAATTGAAGAGAAAAGCGTGTATATTGAGTGATCTAACACAGTTCCCTCCTCATTACTCCACCTCCTTTTCTACTTCCTTCGCAATACCGTACTTAATTATCATGGAACACCCACACGCAGCACTTAAGTTCTTTAAATTGAGGCACACCAGTTTCTATCTATCTAGTTTCTATCGTACTACACTTTTTCATTGGCTACGTTTTTGAATTTTTTACATTTTTTTTTCATTTCACATGATGTCAGCTTCATCGATGGTCGTGGGAAATAAAAAAACGCCATGAGACAGTAAGCAGCCATGGCTGAGTCTCATTGCTATTTCAAATTCCTCATAGGAATACTAATGTTCTAGCCAAAAATCTCTTTTCAGTACAAGTCCTACAACATCCATCGTAAAATACTAGAACAATTAACAACGTAGAGGAACAGAGGAACGCCAAATTTGCTAGTGGAAGAACAAACGAGGTTCAACACCAATTCTAACAACCCTCGTCTTTTATGAAGCTTTGGAAAAAATCTCTACATGGAAGACAACACAGTTTTCAAAATCGAATGATAATTCCCTCTATGTTTTTAGAATATTTTTTGTTATTATTTAAGAATTATTTTTGATTCAGAATATCGTTTTATATTTAGACTCATGAGGTAAAAACGTTTGATAGTGAAGAAATACGTACGACTTGAGCTTGGAGA
The DNA here is from genome assembly GCA_000816705.1 of Dictyocaulus viviparus. Lineage (NCBI taxonomy): Eukaryota > Metazoa > Nematoda > Chromadorea > Rhabditida > Metastrongylidae > Dictyocaulus > Dictyocaulus viviparus. Next base: position 1,021,369 of record KN716153.1, on the reverse strand, counting down.
TAAGACCGATTTCCTTAGTCATAATTTCTTTCTTGTTTGAAATAAACAGGTGTTCTTGTGATTTATCTGAAATAATTGTGTAATTTTAAAGAGTTACAATAGCGGTTACATGAGGAATTGAGGCAACAGAACAACTCCAGAACAGTTTAATCGATATATTCACGAGCCAGTAACATACTGTATTCAGCTATTTAACCTATCATCACCAGATTCTCATCGTTAACATAATTTATGCAAAACATTAGCGCCGATGTCGGATTATTTCTTATGTTATATGACAACACAAAATTTAGATAAGCTAAATGTTTCTATAAGATAGAGAAGATCAAGATAAACTTTGGCGACGATCAATTCCTTGTGGCAGAATGCGCCTCCGCATTCGTCTTCAATGTGATATCATGGAGGTGAGTGAATGCGAGGCTGGTCTATATAGTGACTTGAGTTGATCTCTATTCATCGAGTGAGCGCTAGTTATCCTACTCAGGTTTCTCTGGTATTAATATACTGGCTGTGGAGGGATGGCGGGTTGAGTCGGCCTGAGGGTACGCCATGAACTGAATCGAGTCTACGTGAAACTGTGGCAGCTACACTACTGCATTCCACAGCGCTCCCAGTTATATGTCCCCTATGAAATTTTTCTATGAAAGAAAAATGATGTGATTTAATTAAGGATGACAGCTAAACACTTTCTGTAGTCAGTTAAGTTTTGTTGTGTACAGGATCGGTCTAGGGAGTTTCTTTTTCGTTCAAATACTTCTATGCTTCTGAAAAAGCCTCAAAGGAAAAAAGCATAGCCTACGGTTAATGTGGTATGAAAAGTTAAGATTTCTATTCTCTCATGTAGTATTAAAAAATATTAAGCACATTTAATTTAAAAAAAGATTCTATAAAAATCAATAGAAGAAAGATTCTATGAAATCAAAACCGACTAGAAAGAAGTACACTTTAAAACTGATTGAGGTTCTTAAAGTAATGTAAAATACAGTGAGGAAAAAATTGAGTGATTATCAGAAACCGTTATTCTGTTAGATGTAACAAATACATCTTGAGGGTAATACGATTTAGTTTAACGTTAACAGCTTAACGATACTTTAAACATTTTCACGACACGAATTTAGAAACAAATAAAAAACATTTGACGAAAAAACAACAACAACAACAACAACAACAACAACGACATTTGAAATCGATAAACTGGTAGCGATGACAGTAACTTGTTCATTGAGCGACTACAATGACATGATAGATGAAGACACCATGACCAGACGACGACGACGACGACTACTCTCTCTCATTAATCACAACCAAAAACATTCTGTTTACGTAGACGTTAGCAACTTCTGATTGACTAAACTTAATATCTTTATCATAATAACAATAAATTTACAATAAACGATAAAAAAAACAATAGAAAAGTTTATTTTAGTTGTTTCATAGTAATCGTCATACGTTTTGTAAGCTTACTATCAAGATCAAACGTAGCTACTCTAGTCACAAAAGTTCAAAACCTCAATTAGACTCAAATAGCTCGACTGAATGTTAGGACAAAGTTGTCCTCTTAGATCAAACAAGCTCAGAAAGCAAGTTCTAATAGCATGAAACCATTGAAAATTGATTGCTTATACTAATTAAGAAGTTAAGCTACGCTATTCATGGGGCTCAGAAACTCAATTGAACTCAAACAGCTTGAATAGATGATACGACAAAGTTGTCCTCTTAGATTAAACGTCTTCAAAAGCAAGTTCTAATTGCATGATGCCAATGAAAATCGACCGCTTATACTAATTAAGAAGTCAGTAAAGCACTGAAAAACAAATAGGATAATGCTAGTGGAAATGTCAAAACATCAGATTAGAGATCCTCACGATGTGCATTGGACTCATACTCGAGGTGTATCGTTTAATGATCGAGTCAAATACTAGAAAAAAACTCATAATATTTTTGTTTATAGCACGGAGAACAAAATTAAAAGATGTAATAAATTTAAGAATGTCATCGTACAAAAAATAACTGTGTCTCTATGTTCTCTCAATAGATCATAAACTAATGACGGTTTGAATACATGTAGAGGTAAAAATATTATACTGAATGAGTTAGAGTTTTGTGTTGAGGTAGTGTTTCAGTTAAATCGATGTCCTCAAAACTAACATTACTCATCAACCAAATGGTAGCCAAATTGTCGTGAAAAACTTGCAATGATTCGCATTTTTCTTACTGGTTTCCTTATGTGTCTCATTGCTGCCAAGTTTTTTGTTCAGTAGAAAAAAAACCCGATAAAATCTGATATAGTAATGTGATAAGCGATTGAAAATATCATGGAACCTTAGAGATCAAATTAAAAGAGGAAAAATAAAAGAGTTGAGTCAAAGATGTGAGTGTTTTGAACAGTTTATGTAAATTCAAACCTCATACAGTGAGTTTATGATTATGAAAGCAACAAGTCTGATAATGAACATAGTGCTGAACGCAGTACTTTGGCCAGTAAGCATCGGTAAAACAAGCTCATACAAATAATATTAATTGGAAACGATACTGCTTGTTATCTTCTAATCTTCGAAATCTCGTTTGATCTGGAAAGTTCGTTTGATGCACAATCGTTCTTTCAACAATTACCGATAAGCTACCAATTTGCATATTGCCTAGAGCTTCTTCACATCCTTCCATATTTGGAAATGAAGGGTTTACGAACTTTTACTATGATGCCGATCATGCAACCACTTTTACCTATGCCTAAACCTAAGCCTAATCCTCAGTTTAAGCTTAAGCCTAAGCCTAAGCGACCTGTATTGCTCACAACGTCAATTCAAAGGATTCATTCTCAAGTCAGTCGGTCTCCATGTCGGTTCGTTTAATGTTCGACTGAAAACTTTTTGTTCAGTTTGTTTTAGGTGAACAAATTCTTAAGCCGCTGAGATGTTGAGTTTCATTTCAAAAAAAAATGAAATAATGTACTCATTTCACTCAAATTTCCTTATCACAAAGTAACTGTCGTCGAGATAACTCAGAGAAAAATTATGAAAATCTCATTGTTTAATAAGCACTAGTGGAGCAATCGGATAGATCAGGTTAAACAAGTTCCGTTGCTGATCTAATAGAACATTCTGTTGACCAAATTCCGGTTCGTTCTATTAAACGGCTACTGCTTATTGTAGAACTCACCAGCCTAGTGTCATCTCAATTCCTCATAGAACTGAATCGCGTAAAATAAACAGGTGAGTTTGAGTGACAAGCATAAGATATTCCGGCAAGATAGAGTCAAACCAAAACCAGGCTATTCAACACTAAGAATATCTTATGAGACGTCATTTAGTGTTTTAAGCACATTATTATTCATAACTGATAGGTGAGAATATAATGTTCAATTATGAGTTCATTAGAGGAAGAAAATAATGAGGTGAAAGAGGTGAAAGCATTAACACAATGTTTTGTCTTTGAATAGTTTTTAAGATGTAAATGAAAAGATTAGTCAATCATAAGCCTCAAATTGTATAACGATGACCGACATTGAGAGAGAAGTAGAAGGTCGTACGCAATGGTTTTTATAATGTGTTTTTTTTATTGTAATAGATTACAGCTTTTCAGAATAAAAAGTTTGTTGACGATCACATTGACAAAACGATCACTAAAAGAAACCTCTACAAAAAAACACCTGGTTACTCAAACTCAAAAACACATTAACACTAAAGAGGTATGAGGAAATTGTTTGTTTAACTAATAGTACTGATATACTACTATAGAAATACCTAAATGATGTTGAGTCCATCGCTAAACTTGGAACCTCAGGAGGTACTTCACGGTGTTCAAATACACGTTCATAGATTTTATCAATCATCTTCCAAGTTTCATATGATCAAAAAGTAAAATTCACTATGAAATCTGGTGAACAAAATTCATTTCAAGAAGTCCTCATTAATGAAACTCCTTCCTCGTGAAAAGAAAATAATTGCAAAATGAGGTAAAAACGAGGGTGTTTTTGGTGTTTAAGTAACTTCTTGTTAACACAGAAGGTGTTTTAGTGAATGAAACGTGTTACATTCTAACGAATCAGTATTACAAGCGACTAAACCTATTGAGAGTCGAGAGGGACGGAGATGATAATATCATTGAACCGTTTGAGGACACTGAGTGTACAGAACCTCTTAGTGTAGTCGTTTTCCGGATTGAATAGACGAAAATAATTCAGTAGCTTTTCTACGATTTCACTCTAAAGCTAGAAATAGGATGCGTTATATGTTTGTTTAAGTTGCGGCTTTAACTTCATCTGAGGACAAGCTCTCCGCAAAATTTTATTCGCTATTAGATGAAGTCTCATTGAATTCAACTGCTCCTATACCAATATCCAATAGGCCAAAGTGTTTACACTTAGTTGAGGGATGTAATCAAACCTGAATTGTTTTCTTATGCATTAGACCTCGCTCACACGTATTGCATGCAGAACATCCTCGAATTTTTCTCACGCATTAGCCTCAACTTCATGCAAAACATCATCGACGGTATTTTACGTAGTCTTTATATCTAGCAGACACATGTTGACTCATCAATCGTTAAAAGGAATGTTGTACGGATAAAATTTTTCCATTATCAATTATATACATGTCATCTCGAAAAAGTGAAAGATAAAAAAAAAACTTTTTAAACTAATCAAAAAGATTCATTCGTCATCGATTTCTATGCAGAAATCATTCACCATCATTACAAATCTTCTTATGGAAAAAAAAAAACGAATTCTATACAAAAATCGATGACCACTACATTCTCATCAATTTGATGGAGAGAAAGAGAGGAAGCGAGAGAGGGAGAGGGAGAGAGGAATAGAGGATGAGGAGGAGAGAACGTCACAGAGAGAGAGAGAGAGAGAGGAGGAGAGGAGGAGAGAGAGGATGGGGGCTGTAAAAAACGTCGGATGAACGAACACTGTTTTGAAATTATGTGTGATTGAAATTTTCACCCATTATTGTATTTAATTTCAAATGACGAGAAGATTGAAAACATTAGCTTAGCTTAAAAGTATAATGGTTTGTTTTAAGCACATATGCAAATGAGGCAAACGATCACGATTTCTTAACGATACTAAAGAAAAAAAGCAAGAAAAATATTACAATGAAAAATCGTTAACAAATCGAAAAATATCATTTATCAATCATCGTAGAACTATTTTATTTTAAACGGAAGTGAAAAAAAACGAAGAAGATTTCTCTATCAAAAAATTTTTTTTTCGTTCCATTTAATGTTTGTATTTCATGTTTTGAATGCTTTAGAAGTTTTTCTGTTCATCAAAATACTCACTATACCTCCTTAATTTGCATACAGAACAGAATAGAGACTCATTATGTAGGTCAAAATCAAAGCTTTTTTCATAAGTGCTTTAGGTTACAATAAAGAGTCATCAAAAAAGTAACTGAGGTGAAATTCTAAGAAGATACGAGGAAAAAAAATCCCTCCTCATATATTCAGATGAGAAAACCAGCTTTGATGTGTTGTTGACGAAAAGAATAATAACGAACGAAGTTCGACCAATTACCAAAACCAAATCCAACGTTTTACTTTTCAAGCCGATGAGGTTAGAGTCAAAAATCCCAAACCGAAAATCTATCTCATTCAGTAGATCAAAACAGACTACATAGCTTCAGACTTATCATTTCGTGATTCTTTGCTTTCTTCACACAAGCTGTTAATTTGAGTTAATTAAAATGAACTCAACAGGAAAAAGAAAAACTCAAAGACTCAAAAACGTTCCTCATTAACATTCACGTCTTTATGTTATAATATATAATTATCATTAGAAAAAAAATCGTCTTCTGTTTTCAATGTCGTTTTGACAAAAGTTTTTTTTTTCTAGTCTTATCGAATTCCGAGAAATTAATACGATAGAAAAATCACAAATTAAAAAAAATATATTTATAATCAATCAATAGCCAAAAAAAAGTAACTCATTCCAGCAATAATATGGATGATAAGCATTTATTTGAATTGTAACAGAGCTTAAGCTTAAAATTCTACAGTAATCATCACGACCGTCTCACGAAACGATTATCGATTAGATATTTTAAGAGATCAATTTGCCATTTGCGTTTCCGAAACTTATAGCACTTTTTGTGAGTGATAAATAAGTCATAATCGATCAGTGAAGCTTTCAAGAAACGTCCATTCGATATTGAGTTTGATTTGATCTACTCCTTGAGTTTGATCTACAGTATGAGTTTGATCTACTCTGAGAACAAACTTAATAACCTTAACCTCAGCTTAATAACCTATAGAAAATATATAGCTGGTTAGCTTTAAATCGATTGAGGTATTGATGACGATCCATAACAGTGCTGTAGTGTACATTTTCAGCTTTTTCTTCTCGATTTTCACTTCATACATTTTCATCCTCTAATTCAAATTATTGATCTACAATCTACATTTGATCTACAAAGATCATCTAAGCTTCAATTGTTTGTATGAACTGTAAAAATCTAGTATTGACCTAATAAATAAAAACTTCTTACTAAGTAAATGATTTTTAAAAATTCAATAAAAACAAAATTCGTCCCATAATATTTTTATGTGCGTCGTTCATTTGGTGAACGAACGCGTACAATCAAACGTGACATTTCCGTCAACCTCACATTAGCTTACAAATACATCACTCATTTATATTATTGATTTAATCGTTTTATAAAACACTGACAAACTCATGTAACTCATTAGACTCAAAGAATTCTGTAAATTTTTTCGTTTTTTGTTGATAACCATTCGTCTTCGACCATCGCCTGATTATCGTCGTTAGTTTTATGAGACAAAAAATGTTCTACCTCAATGATTTCGGCTTCTATTCAAACATAATCACCTCTCCATAATATGAGATGAATGAAAACATTGTAATTTACTATTTTATTATCGATTCAAATTGATCTATTGATTGATTAATTGAATTGATCTTAACGAAACGTGTTACCAATATGATGAATAAAGCGAATAAAGTGATGATTATATGAGTGATTATGAGTGATTAGTGAGTGATACGCTTAATAATTATGCAAAATAACTGATGATGAGAATGACGTAAAGAGGGAAATGTACATTGGTCACCATTGTGCGATAAATTTCATCTAGTTGGTGAAAGTGGCGTGTAGAAAAACTGGATTTCCGCAAACATATTTTGCTTGTTTAACGATTTTATTGCTTATTGCTAAATCTACTGATTATAGCGGATCACCTCAAATTCACCTCATATTTACCTCATATTCTTATTGGTTTGATTTTTTTGTTTCCATTAGCAATACTAGTACGTTTTTTCAACTATTTTTTCATATTACTTTATCTATTCTCATATACGATCTACTCATCGTCTCATGAAATTATCGTTTTGAAAAACTCAGACTCATGAGTTCTATGAGGTAGTATCGAAAAAAGAAAAAAGGAAAAACTTAAAATTTTCACTGAACGATGAATGAATGTGGCGAAGAATTCGGTAGTGAAAAACACTAGACATTCGAATTTTTCAACCAACTTAAACATTATGAACACCAAAATGTAGATGATGCTGTTTTTCTAACAGAACTGGTTATGAAGAAAACAACTTTAAAACGATAAGGGATAAATGACATCATTTGATCTATGAAGAAGTAAAGCAAATAGCCGGTCGGCTATAACGACAACACTGAATACGGAACGGTAATCAGAATCGTTAATGAGTGTTTCAGATTTTGACATTGAAACGAACGTCATCGCTCATCGTTACGATCAATGCAATCGATCAATAACGAACTTGCGTTTACCGTAATCGCACACAATTATACGTCATTAACAACGTCGTTTTAATAATTATTTTTTTTATTTTAGATGATTTTTATGAAAATTTATCGATTATATGAAAAATTTTGTTCACGTTTCTTAACTATTATCAATATTACAATACTTTTTTTTCTTTAAATCTCTTGTATCATATAAGTACTAACTAACTATCAAGTTAGAATTCGACCAGCATTGATCAAATTATTGATCTTTAGTCTGAAACATTTTCGATTTTTATGATCTACATTTGATCATAACTCAACTCAGTAGAGTTATTTGAAAAGAGGTTAAATAAAAGTATGAACAGTTTTCAATTAGTATATAATATGTTGAAAAGAGAAAACGTTCAATAGAAATGATCACGGACGGACTTCAACAGAATATCAATTCTTGTTAAGAATTACGTTATAAGAATGAGGTTGTGTACAGATTTAGATATGAGGTACAACCGATACCTCATGTAAAAATATCTACAAGTATGAAAAGAAGAAGAAGAAGAAGAAGAAGAACTGATAAGACTTATCGATATTGAATATATCCAGAACGATACACGTTATGAACACATCGAACTACTGAAATGATTCGATTATGCCGACTGGAAAATAGCGAAACGTTTCGTTGATTTTCAACTAAATTGGATGGTTTTCAATGAATTCACATTCGATTATGTGCTGACGTACTTCAACGTTTTTCCTCAAATCCACCATTTTTCATTAATGAATAAGTCATCTAGAAAAATTCTCATTCCTCAATAAAATACGCATCAATACCTCAATATCGAACAAAAACACTCATATGAGATAGTGATCTACAATATCAATAACGCAAGAAGATGAGTTTCTTTCTCTCGATATCATTATTGTTCACCTTACAGACTTAACTAATCTTATTATCAGCAGATCAAAACTCGCTCTCCTTTAAACTAGAATGTTTAAAAAACACTCATATGAGGTATTGATCTACATTATCAATCTATCATCTATAGAGCAAGAGATCAAGTTTCTTTCTCTCGATATCATTATTGTTCACCTTACAGACTTTAACTAATCGAATTAATAGTAGATCAAAACTCGCTTTCCTTTAAACTAGAATGTTTAATTGTTCAAAAAACCATAGACGAACTAAAACCTTTTAAAGGAAAAAAAAAGGAAAGGAGTCAAAATTCAAACTTTTCTCTTAGGATTGGATAAGAAATCGATTTATTGTTTATGAGTTATTTGATAGCCAGATTATAACATTTACATTTGAAAGACAATAAGGTGAATAGAATTATTATTCATAGAATTTTGGTAATTTAGGTAAATGATGATGAGTCAGTAAATGTGACTCATGTCAAAATGAATGTCGCTACGTCTTATTTCCCTTACAATTCAAGTTGTCTCTTAACAAAAGAGTCTAGCATCTTTTAACTCTTAATATAGAAAAACTGGATTGGAAGCTTTAAAACTAGTAGGGTAAGTTCTTAGAGCGCTTTCGATCTACAAACATGAATTGATTCTAGACATGTCGTCGTTGATTGACTCTGAACATTTACGCCAAAGATCATAGTTTTGAAAAAAGTACAAAATGTCAACATAAACAAAATTGTATTTCTTGTAATGTCAATAAAAAAAGAAACCGGAATCTTTTGAAACGACTACGACGGGAAAATTTTAAAAGCGTACCTCTTAAGAAACTAGTATGAAGTGTTGACATAATGAAAAGAAGTAGTATTATACAATGACCATTTCAAAAACTTACAATGGTCAAATCAATGACATCAATGAGGTTCTTCATTAACAAAAATTTTTACTATTATGGAAAAATTGCTGAAAAGTTGAATGTCAACTATATTCCATGAAGTCAGGTATAACAAAAATGACTTCACTAAGCTTTATGTTGATATGGTTTATCGATTTCAGAAAATGAAGTTAAGATAAGCTTTAGCCATGATCGATCCCTTGTGGCGCAATGTGTTAACGCATTCGAGTTCAATATGTCGTGGAGATATCGTGGAGACTGTTGAATGGAAGCCTGGTCTATACCGTAACTCATGTTGACCACTTTTCACCAATTCATTGCTAATTATCGTATCCAGATTCCTCTGCTACCAATTCACCGACCTGATGGATAGCAGACTTAGTAGGCTTGAGGAACGAGCGCGAACTGATTCGTCCTTATGTGTCACTGTAGCAGCTCCACAGCTGCGCTACTGATCTACCAATTATAAGAGATAACGTAGTAAAATCCATTAAAACGTCATACAAAAAGTGAATCAGTTCTAAAATGTAAAGTGACAAGTTGTTGTGCTGTGATAGTTCTGTACTTCAGGAATCATTCAACGAGATCGGAAAAAATGATCATCGAGAAGCATTAAATTCAGAATTTCTAAAGTGTATCAAAAGCATTTCTCTGCACTAAAATTAGAATTCCATTTCTTACATTACATGATATTTGATCTACCAGTTTATTAGTAGGAGTAAACATAATCAATCAATACTATTGTAATCAGCATCGTTTCATAAAAGTACAATCTATAATTATGAGAATTGGTGGAAGGTGATAAAGATATTCGTCTTTGCTTTTAAACTGTCCTTTATGAAATTTATATTGAACAATGAAATTCAATCACTGTGTATAAATTGATAAACGTAGCACTGATTTGACCGCAAACCTCGGAAACTCAGATGGGATTCGAACCCACACTTACAGATATCCGGTCTGCCGTACTGATCCATTACACTACCGATGCCCTCGTTCTACGATCACTCAATGCTTCATTTATAGCAAGTGGATATCTTACCAGCATTCTCACCCGTCAACGGGCACGATCTGGTGAGCCAATATCGGCATCGCGTCCAATTAAGTTGATAATTACGGGATAACCCGAAATCTAGATACAATCACAATTTATGTTTTACAATTGATTGCTCTTACATTACCCGGTAGTGTTATGGATCAGCATGGCAGATCGGATATCTGTGAGTGCTGGTTCGAGTCCCGCCTGAGATTTCGAGTTTTGCAGCCAACTCAGCGCAGTTTCTCAGATATTCTAATATCATTGCAAATCATGATACAATTATCATAATTGTAAAGTAAAAATATGGATTGTGATTGATAAACGTAGTAATAATAAACTATTCAACTTGCATCGTATTAATCTAGCTGATACCTCACATTGAAATTTTACCTCCATAGCGTCTATGAAAATGATCATATGAAGACATCCTGAGTAATTATAATTCACACTTCATCAACAAACAGCTAATTACCATGATATCCTCTTTATGCAGTCATTTGTAGAATCTCGTTAATGAGGTTAGCTTGTTCAAACATTTACCACAAGAATCTTTATAATACTTTTTTTTTCCTACTTTATCATGATGTTGTATTATCTTCAATGATGCTAAGTAGGCCACAAAACTTTGAACCTTAGGCGCGACTCGAACCCGCAATTACGGATATCCGATCCGCCGTTCTCCAGAACTTTTTCGGCCAACTCAGTATCATTGAAGATATCTACCAAAATTCTTTATATTTTCATAAAAGATGACCACTTTGAGGTGCATTCCATTTCATTTCTAGCGATCACAACCAAAACAGTTGTTGAATCGGGTCTCATGATAGCGATTTAGAAAGTCTTTCATAATCATCTGAACAATTATCGAAACTTTTATTAAACTTCTTGTGATACCTTTCAGGTTGCATGCACTCTTTAATGAGGACATAATTTTGAAGGCAATGTAGTTTTTGTTCTTAAAAAAAGTATTGATTACATTACATCAATCATTTTTCTTTTCGTGACTAGTTCATTTCATAACTTCATATAGAAAGAATATCCTCTATGATAGTGAGAATCTCTTCCATTCTTTACCTAGTAGTCAATCCAAGTACCTTTACGTAAGTCGTAATAGTCTCACATTCATTTCTCGGGTTACATTCTGAACAAGTACGACGATGTTTAAAATGGCGCCATTTGTGATATTGCGTACCCTACTTTGTAATTTTTCGGACAAGTGTTGGATTGTTTTCAGCTATCATTAATCGAACTTCTAATATTGACTTTCCATGTGAAAAAAATGGAGCTTTGTCGTTTTTAATCGATTTTGGCGTTCCTTTTCACGTAATGAGTTGACGTATTCATCATCAGAAACACGCTGGACGAAGGATCGAAGACTGTCGTGTATCAACTTGGCCTTTGTGTATATAATTATAACCTCACAACATTTCTTTTCCGTCCCATCAAATTCTATAGTTGTTATTGGACCAAAGTAATCTATCTCGAAATGCATAAATGGACGAGACGACCTTTTAACTCCCCTTCTGGATTTGGATATTTATATGGGATGGTTATGCGTTTTACTTCAGTTTGTTATGTAGTAATCCAAAGAGAAGTACCCTTGGTTAAGATTGGTATGCAGCAGAATATCCACTAAACAAGAAAAAAGACCCACTTCTCACATACTTCGCCAGATTCAACTCAAATCCTTCTATCTCCGAAACCTTTCATTCTTACTCAACTGGATTGTCTATGAGGCTTGAGCTAAAGCTCCAAATAATCGTTTGTTAATTATACGTCTTTCAATAAGAAAAACCATAAATACTCATTATCCTTTTGATTCCAAGTAGTTTATTCAACATCCATATCACGACAGAACCTATTTATATCCATATTCACAAGACGTATATTATCTCCATTAAAAAATCATTAAAGAAGTAATGACACCCATCAATCGTTTGCTATTTATCAAGGCGTCAAAGTGAGCTGTAAATCCAGATATAAAAAAAAGTTCAAACTGAAACGAAAACAAACATATCCATCTGTCTATGGGTTTGCTCAGATAATCGCACTGACACAAAACGCGGTTTATAGAAGATTTACATAATATAAAATTGAAAACATGTTTAAAAACAATATAATAGAAAATCTTTAAATACATCAAAATATAACGATGCCGAAAATAGATCAATAAATCATAAAACAAAGCAAAACCTCCAAAATTAACAAACAGAACCATAAGACAGGAGGGAAGATTCACATAACTCAAAGAAGCGACACATTATAACCCTATTTTCGTCGATGGTGACTTGCACAGTGGTGAAGCATGGACAAGGCTAAGAAGCATATTACCAATCTTACACAAAAATAGAGTAACAAAAAATAACAGATATATGATAGTAACACTGGTCACGAACTACGTAACTCGACAACAACTGCCATTTGAAGAATATTCAACAACTACTACAAATATCACCATTACTTTCGTTGTGGTAAGCGTCGCCGTGCAGCTACCATTTTTCGACTGCCACTTGATCTAAACCAATTAATAATAACACAGATACGATAAATTTGTCAAGTTCGTTAATTTGTTAAGATCATCGCAGAAAACAATAGTACGCTTCAATTTATATGCATAGGAAAAGATACGATGATAAGCGAGTCAACTACTTTTCACCAAGTCAGTGCTAGTTATCTTATCGAGATTTCTATGGTACAGACTCAACGATCGGACTACAGTGTCAACAAAGCACTTCCACCACTGTGCCCCCAACTTAAATGCACACGAAGACAAAATTGATAAAGTAGTGTGATTGCAAATCTAACCTTGCAGCCTCCCGCAAATAATGCTGCGATGACTAGAACTTCCTATAAATTGCCTCGCATAATAAAGCAAAATTCTACTTTTTCAGTGCTACATGTATAGCTCATTTTATTCAATTCAGCCTACTTCATGAACAATACCTGATGACAATCTAAAAGTCGTACGAAGATAGTCATAAACGTGAATGGTTAATTCTACCTATATCAGTCTATACCAAAACAACTTTCGACAGCTGCGTTATGTCATTTTTTCGACAACTCAACTTTTTGTTGTAATTAGGAACTCACGTGAACGAAAAATTCGAACTTGGTACTGTAGGAGCAGAAACGCCTTGGGCTTGGAGCGCTAAAAGAAATATTGCTATAATTGTGATATTGTTTATGAGAAATATACGGAAAGCCACAAAATATGGTCGTGCCAACTAACATGGCACCACAGGAGCAGTCAGCTGAGAAGAACCAAACTGAAAAGGTGTCGTTCCGCTGAGTGGCGCCTGCCCGAATTGAAATGTTGGTTCAGGTATTAAAGTATTAAATTGGAATGGTCTAAAAAACAGAGTTGCAACAGGAACTTTCGACAAATGTCTCTATAATAATTACTTTGGAGCATCGGTTGTATTTATAGAAGTACCAAACATCGGGACACTAGATAATGTTGAGGTTGTGGAGGTCGCAGCCGTGCTAGGAGCAGCAGAGGTGAACCCACCAAATGCACTGAAATGGTAAAAAACATTACTAATTATAACTGCCGAAAATCTCTAGGAAACTTACTTAGTTGATCCAAAATTGAAATTGAGAGCACCATTTGAGTTAGAATTTGGAATAGTAGTAGTGCTTGTACCGAAGAGCGTTTTGGTGACAGGAGCGGCAGGAACGCCGAAGGTAGGTTTTAAAATCTCAGATGAAGTGCTCACATTGCCTTCGAAAGGTGAAGGTTTCATATTTATGGACGACGATGTGGTTTTCATGAATGGCTTGGATGACTCCGATGGAACTCCGAATGTGGGGAAAACAGATTTTCCTGCCCCCACAGCACCAAATATACCAGTGCTAGTAGACGGCATGTTTTCTGAAAGAAAAAACGACCAAATAAAAAAAAGCATGCATAAAGCTTGGCATTTATCAATTCGCCGCGAAATGATTAGTATACACATTGACTTGCATTTATCACTTTTTACAACAGCGCTGCTAATTTTGCCTAGAATTCTCTGGTACACAATGATTTCAGAGGGAATGGCGGGCTAGGTTGGCTCGGAGACGGTCAAAAACTGCGTGTAGATTTGACCCTGTGGACCACTGAACCACCTTCACTACGTTAAGCGCCCTAACTCAACCAATAATCTCAACAAAGTGCATGGTAATGTGGTGGTAAGCGGCGTTATTCAATCAAAATATTCTATAACATTAAAAAATAATAGCAAGCTTACGTATTGAATCTGTATTCGATACTGTTACTCCTGTATTAGCATTTGATTTATTTCCTGACAATTCTCCAGAAAAGAGGTTATATCCAAATGGAGACGCCATACTAGTAGAATTTTCTTCTTTCTGCTTATTGAATATCCCTGGTTGTCCAGTAGAATTCATATTCGGTGCGGTGCCAAAGGAGAAAGAAGTTAAGGTACGTGATGAACCTTCATTTGACGTAGTCAATGCTTTAGTCGGCTCACTATTCGACAACGTACAAAGTGGGGATTCAGTGGACGAGGTTTTAAACAAGAAAGCTGATGAAGAGCCAAATAATGGCGGTTTAGGATCCAAACCAAAAATAGGTGCACCAGAACTGTAACAATTGCTTTAAATAAAATGCAGGAAACAATAGAATTATGAAAGCACACACCTGAGCGATAATGATGGAGCTTGAAGTTTCGAATCGACCCCTGTGTTCTGAGATCCAGCTGCAAAATTTCAAGTTAAACGATCTATACAGAACACCACATAACAGAAAAAAGTTCCGCACATGACGATAACTGTGGATTTGCTTCCTTCATATAATCTGCAGATGTCGTTGCTTTCGAATCTCCAAACACAATTCCAGGCCTCTCAGACAGCCTTGAGCTTTTAGTCGCACTATCATTTGATGATCCAAAACCAAATGTGGTAGCTCCACTACTGCTAGATGTGCAGCTGGACCCACCAAATCCAAATGAGTCTGAATGAAGGGTTAATTTACACATGATATTAAAAAAACTACGCTAAGAACTAAATATGATCCACACACAAAATTTCAACGGACAATATATAAACCGAATTTAAAACTATTTCGAACTTCACGCTCACTAAATTACCTGTCTACAGCTGAACCAACATCAAAACATGCAATTGAAATTAATATTGAAATTAAGAATGAACAAAAGCGTAAAAAAAGAGGAAACAGAGCTGCAAAAATAGATAAAATAAAGGCAAAGTTGACATAAATCTACGAGAGAATCAAAGTATAGGAACTATAAGCTTTGGCACTGATCAATCCCTGTCGCATGATACGCCTACCCATTAGTGTTCAACGTGATATTGTTCTTCAATGTGGGCTTAATATATAACATTATGCACTATTCTCCAAGTCAGTTATTTTACTTAATTTACTGTTTATTTTACCCACATCTATCTGATAGTAATTTACAGAACCAGGAAGGTAACCAGGCTTTGTATGCCTTTATGCAGCTGTAAACCTAAGCGTGTCAGCACGGCAGCTCCAATACTGCATTCTTATTTTCCTTTATATCCTTTGTTAATACAGCGTTTAATGTAAAAACCGTAACCGGTAAAAGTGAAGATACGACAGAGATATAGCACAGGAGATATAATTAGCAGTTAATTTGGTACTATAAAGATTGAACAAAGAAAAGTAAGAGACAACATAAGACTAATAGAAATGACTCACATTTCGGAGCAGATTTTACAGCATTGAAAGCCCTTTCTCCGAACACACTAGTATTACTTTGGGCCTCATCTGCTGACTTGTACATAACATGTCCGCAGCATACGCATTTACTATCAATTGCCTAAAAATTAAAGCCAGTCGTTTTCTAAATAATTATTGCAATATAATCAAAAAAAAAAACTACTTAAATCCTCAACTTATTCTGAACCATGCAATCTGGACACTCCCACGCTTTACGATCGGGTTCCGTTACATTTGACTTTGAGTTTAACTCAACCACATGGTTAGCATCGCTAATATGCTGCACTTTGGACGACGGAAGAGAAAAGGAGTTTACTGCTGTAAAAGAATTATAAACAAATCGTAAAAAGTAGATATTGTTAAATATTACGCTTCTTTTCCGTGTTGTCTGAGCAAGAGTGTGGAGGAGACTCGATAGCTTCGCCTGTTTCTATTTCCGCATTAGTGCTCAAGTTAACACACGTTGACAACTTGGAAGCGGGCTTTATTGGAACAGCTACATCAACATATTTATGGCCACAAGAAGTGCAAACAGATGCATCCTAAAAATATCAAAATCAAATGAAATGTAGATAATTACATCCTGGTGAGAAAATAAAAAAAGAACTACCGTGTTGGTAACAGAACAATTCGGACAATTCCAAGATGCTTCTGTTTTTGTTTGAGGTGATGCGTCCTTAGATGATACTGGAGTAACAGTTGAAGAAATTGCAGCTGATGTCTCACTATCAGCCGCCGTTGGGGGACGAGAAATCTACATATGCAAATATACATCTATACACATGGGATTTTTTACTAAGTAGGAACATATGTAATATAATTGAAGTGTCGAATCTTTAGTTCAAACATACCTATGGGGTGATTTGGAAACTACTTTTACATGATTTATATTTCTATTTGGCAATTATCATAACTATATCATGATTTGCAAGGATATTAGAATATCTGGATCCATAATAGGATATCTGTAAGTGCAAGTCCCGCATGAGGTCTCGAGATTTGCAGCCAACTCAGTGCAATTCCAGATATTCTAATATACTTTTAGATGACTTGAAACTACATATAAACTAATGAAACGATATGGCTAACCTTCTGATCAGTAGGTACAGTACTTATTTCCTCAGCATCTGATACAGAATTATGTTCTTCATCCGAATCACTGCCGCTGCTACTTCCCTCCGAGAAGTTTCTGTTTTCGCTTCGCTCGTTCGAACAATAATCATCTTCTTCATCTACGAATACCCCTAACTGCCGCTCTACTGGAGCATCAAAAGTGAAAACCATGTCATCAACTGTTTCAGCCGACAAAACTGTCTCACTAGGAGGCGCAAAAGTATAGGCATCATTCTAAAAGACAAAAAATTTTCACGTAACCGAAGGATAGTTTCTAAGTTTGAGAAAAAAAAACTGACATGGTTATCTTTAGCTACTGAATCTAACTCCCCATCAATTAGTTCACTGGCGTTGAATACGTTAATAACACTCGTATTATGGTTGTTCCCTAAATATTTTTTGTGATATTATTGCAAATAAACACTACATTTTTATTTTTCACGAATATGACTGTCTTAGATAATACGCAATATCTCACTTGTTAAATACAAACTATTGTTGTACTCATTGGATATTTACGACTCAATTTCGTATTTCCAAATTTTAACCTCGAAAAAGCAAAATCGATGATCTCATGAAAAATAGGTCTATATTTCATATTTTATTCCCAAGTTGACTTGAACTGACCACATTTAAATTTCATGTTATTCCATATCGAGCATATTCCACAAACATGACTTCGAAAGATCATTCAAAGTCAGTCCCTAAGACTTTGACAGATCCGAACGAGAAATAGAATGAACGGTTATTACGCTCTAGTGACAATAAAAATTCCAAACGATTCAAGAAAAACAGTACACTAACTACGAAATAGAAGGAAAACCATATTGATAAAAGCTGCAACAAACTAATCATATGCAGTGATCGCACCATCATAATATTAATGATGTATGTCACCTTTGAAGATCGCATGTTACATCATATTTACGATACTTAAACAGCGCTTCAAAACACAGTGTATTCCAATTATTATATATCTCACCCTTTTCGGATTGTACACAATTGCTTGGAGCCAAAGCTTCGTCAGCGTTCTTTTGCGACAGCATGGCAGACATTTTCGAATCCATTGCCTGGGTAGTGATATTGTCCATATCAAAGAGAGGATCAACTTGCTAAACTAACTCAAAAATAATGAAGGTATTTAAGCAATCACATATTAGGTGAATGGAATAACCGAATTATTCCCAATTTTGTCATTGTTTTCCATATTTGAGTCATTTTGCTCCTTTGATTGAACCTTTCTTGTGATATCTCGCCTGAAAACTTATCACATAAATTTCTAGAAAAAGTATCAGTACGAAAAATTCTATAAGAACCCAAAATGTAGTTACGACATCCTAACACATGTTATAATGATGAAATTAACGTCGATGAAATCAAATGGAAAATTTTAACCTACCAATACGGTCTGCGTTGTGAAGCAATTGATGTAGACAAAAGTTGAATGCGTGATGGTACAGTTGCACTTGTTCTTAGCAAAGGAGGAGCAGCAGTACCAGAATTCATTGCGACCCAACGTTCAGATGATAAGATTGAGCCACGCATAACTGGCATCTTCCTAGCTTCCTTGGAAGAAAAACATATCATATACGGTAATACAGAAGCATACTGTTAATAAAAAGTATACGGGAAAGATAAAATAATCACTTAAAAGCTCACTCTTGCCGGAGTGCTTATTTTCTCAAGGTGGTTAAGTATAGCCTTTGTTTTAGAACTGAGACTAGATGCATTGCTACGACTGCTTCCGATCCTTCTAGAAAACAAAAAATTCCAAAAAAAAAAAAGTTGTAATCGTTGTAACACTCAGAAAAGATATTTCAATCCTTACTCAACCAACGAACGATTAGAAATTTGTGAATGAAGCTCCACACAAGATGAGTTATCTCCCATAGTTCTGCTCATCCTTGAGGAGTCAAAATGACCAGATAATAAACGTGGTGACTGCAAGTATCAAACGATGGTAGTAAAATTTTAGAAAACCACATAACAGGCACTGACCATCTCTTCCATCATACTGCTCGCAAGCTGCTCTCTCCTGGATCTTTTTGGAAAATCTCGGCTGAAAAAAGGATCCACCAAATCATCTACGTGCTCATCCTGTGTCAAAATTCTTTTGCGCTGAAAAATGAGCAGTGCGTACACTTCTCAAGAACATCATAAGAATATAGTGTTTGAAACACGTAAATTTGATTTACCGACGTGTTAGATGCAATCGAAAATCTCTCAGACGTTTTTGGCTCAGAAACACCAGGCTGAGAGGAACCTGTTTCTAATATCGACGGACTCAAATATCGTACATTCCGTGAAGGTGCAGAATAAGAATATGTTCCTAAAGACGTCATATGATAATCTAATGATAAGTTTCAAACAAACTTAGCAATTTGCTGTACAGAAAACGAGCCACTATGCTTAGCTATGTTCATGTCCGTATATTATATACACATACAGATATATGTACATAGCGTATATATGCACATACATGTATGTACATATATACATGATATGATATGCATGTGCACATACCTATATAAGTAGAAGTATTGACACACGCAAACGTACATGCATAGACAGACGAAATGATTAATTATGATGTATACATGTGTATTGACATCT
This sequence comes from Dictyocaulus viviparus, assembly GCA_000816705.1. Taxonomy (NCBI): domain Eukaryota; kingdom Metazoa; phylum Nematoda; class Chromadorea; order Rhabditida; family Metastrongylidae; genus Dictyocaulus; species Dictyocaulus viviparus. The sequence goes on along the minus strand of KN716153.1, from coordinate 1,001,381 downwards.
GTATGCTAGTAGTCATAACCCTATGGTTCATAATACTTCAGATATGTTTTACAGGAAATGTGCGACGGAAATCAAAGTTTCTGCTTAATTGTTAGGTTCGACGTCCTAATTGAGATTCAGCATCATACCCACCGTTCACAATACTAACGCTCCTATGTGTGGTGTTGAAATCACACACATCTGGTGACCGGTGTGCATCAATAGAATTCTGAGCTTCCGTTGCAGAGGACTTTTGCCCTAAGTAAAATTTGTTTCAATTTAAGAGTTAGACATAATTAGGAACAAGAGTTTCAACTGAACGTACAATCATAAAGTTATTACAACATACCACTAGAAAAAACTCTGCTTACTGACGAAAGCCAACTTCGCTTTTCAGAAGACATTAGACACAAATCCTGTGCACAATAATGTGAAGATAAAACTCCGTGGAACACTTAACACTTAGCCAGTATTACAACAAAATATGAACTGAAGAAGAAACAATAACTACAGTATACAAGGACTATGCGACAATAATGCAGAATAGAAAAACAAGTAAACAAAAATTTACTAGAAAAGCGTGAACGAAAAACTCAAACACTATCTGCTGCGCAGCGGTCTTAGGCACGATCCATTCCGCAGCTCTAGGCACAGCGCCAACTGCAAATCTAAGAGGGCCGCCACTTTTATGCCGAAGTCAGGTGTGGGTTCTTCTTTGGAGTTTCTGCGTTAGTGGTTGGATTCTTTTCATATCAAAATCGCACGGAATTTGAATTGCTATTTGAGATGTCCATCGTCATTACTAAATACACATGTGCTTTGGAGTTATGCCAAAAACTTCAAATGTACATTCTTTGCTGTTCACTACTTATTATTATGTAGTTTGGTTCTAAATTTCGGTTCTTCAATATATTATCGCGTTTTTTTTTAGAATGTTTGCTGATTGTGGGTTTTTAGGCTAATAATACTCTCAGTTTTACCAAGCCTATAAATGCTGCGTAGCTGTAAGCGTACTTTTTCAAGCTAGCTATGCCGTACTGTAGTAAATAGTCAATGATTGCCCTTACAGGTAAACTACTTGATTTTTTATCGTTCCTTCTTTTATGCTGTTTTGGTTTTTATTTTCAGGGATAGTGTTTAGATCATTCTTACTTATTAATTCGCTCTCGTCATCCATAGATTTTGTTCGGTTATATGATAAGAGATCGCCGAAGCAGGGTAGGTCGTATCAGCACATTTATTGTGGGTAGCTCTATTTCGTCTTCAATTTCTCTTACCTTTTGTTTACGTTATATTCATTAGTTTGGAATCAAATGTTTATGAATGTATTGAGTATATTTTTTAATTGACCTCCTCTTACAAAGCCAGTGGCCTTGAATTAGTGCGTAAATTATCATTATTATTTTAATCGCAGACAGCAGCTTTTTTCTATCCTATTGTGTATTTTTAATAGGACGATTAATGTTCGACGTTTCCGTCACCATTGGAAATACTTAAAATTTCACCTAGATATTTTATTGTCATTTGCTTATAAAGTTTATTCTTTGAGACCAATGGTGAATCAACAAATCTAGTATTTTCGTATATAAGTATGTATATCTACACAAGTTTTGAGTAGGAACTCCTCAGCACTAAACTCTTAGTCTCAATATTAGTCATCCATCACCAAGCGCCGCCGCGGCCTAATTACGGCTGATGACCAGCCGAATTAGCATTTTAGTGGCTAACATCGATAATCTAACGAGTAGCTCTGAATGACATATTTGACATGTTTAGCTGAGCAAATGATTTAACAATAAGGTTAATGAGGAATTCAGAATGAGCTTATAGTTTTGCATGAATGTGCTTCTTGCAGACAATCACTTTATTGGTTTCCGCTTCAATAGTGAGCCAGAGTCTACAACAGCGTTCAATGGTCAGATATCATTAAATTGTCAATATACGGTCGAAGACACTAAGATTAAAGATATTCGGTTGGAATGGAAGAAAGATGGTTCTCCAATTAATTTTAAGTCAAGCAACAGAATGTGAGTATTTCCATCCAATTTTCAATGTTATTTAGGGGTTTTCAAATTAGTTAAATCAGAAAGAAATATTTTATTGTGGCTGCAATTTGTCGATTTTCAACTTACATGTTGTCGTGATATCTCGTTTTCGTAGTGGTATACTCTTTTGTAGTGATATACGATCACGAACATAATTTTCTTGCTTCTTTTTTCTTAAATTATCATGTATATTGTAAATGAATTCTGTCAAATAAATTAGGACATCATGCAGGTCGTTGAAAAAAACAGTTAACAGGCAACTCTTTTCGAATGGGTCATTGTTGGTTTATGATGTCACCGCTAATGACATTGGTTCTTACCGATGTGTTGTTCATGCAACGTCAAGTGACGGATTCACGTGGACATATATGAGTAGAAAATCTACTGTTAGCTTGCCAGACCTTCCAAAGTAGGTTTTGACTTATTATTTCCTGCTCAGAATCACGTCTTATTTCTTCTACCTTTTATCATTTAACTTAATAGTTATTACAAGGCAAATATTAGCACGCTTTACTATATGAAAAAAAAAATAAAATTCGTCATTATGTAGACGTTAGAAAAGCCTTGTAGCAAGTGTGTCAAAGTCCTATATATTCGTTTTCTGTTTGCTTGCTTTTTACCGTTATCCTTTTTGGACCATTGTTTATTTTTCGTAAAAGTTCACGACTAAGGAATAATGAGAAGAAGTGCATATTACTATTCTCTATAAGTATTATCTCGAAAAAATAATCATATGGATTATAGGATTTTTTTTTTCAAATTGTGGAGGAAAGTAAACCAAGTATAAGAACGAAGCAATTTATTTAGTCCTTTGCCCTATTTTTTCTAATTTGAATTGTATTCTCGGAAATATTATTTTTACATTCAATATATTTCATTTTCAACTACTTTACTAAATAATTGGTCCGAAAATTCTATTGGAAGGAAACTTTTCTTCTTTTTTAGTGTTGGTTGATTTCTTTTTACATCTTTACCAGCCACATAGGTGACTATGACTATTAGGGAACAAGCTTTTTTCTAATCTTTATGGTGATTTCCACTACAAAGTTACTTCTTATATTCGCGCTAAATATGTCAATTTCATTCACAAGTTCTCAGTTTACTTTCAGGTTTGAAGTTCAACCAACTGATCGTGTGGTTGCAAAAGGACAACCGGTTGTTTTTCAATGCATCACGGTTAATTTTCCATCATTTTTGACTTTAATTGGCATATGCATATCATTTCCTCGCTTATTAAATATGTGCAAGTTGCTATTTAGCTGGCGAAACCACCTCCAACGGTTATTTGGTATCATAACAACAAAGCTATTCAAAACGGAGGTATGTAATAGGTCTAAACTTATCAGTGATTTCATTAATTCGACTATTTTTTTCTTGTGCCATGGATTTAATTTTTTTGACCATATGTTACAAGTTTCCAAGTTCGGCTATCTTTGAACCTTGGCATATGTAAATTGAATATCATGACTTTAATTTTCTTCAGCAATACTCGACATTGGTATCATTAACATTGCAAGAGAAATCAACAATCCAAATTTTTGGACTTAATCAAATACGCCTGATCCTAAATACCCTTTTAAAACGGATTCCATCTAATGTTTAACAAAGTAACCGCTTATAGAGGTAGCATAGATACTATTTTTCGATGGTTGAAGTTGGAACACCAAACTTGTATATAGGACTAGGTTGCATGACCACGAGACACTCTTCTATGCTTTGGACTCAATCCAGAGTGGGATTTATTCGGTTTCTATATTAATTTAGGCATTTCAACATCTTTCGAACCATTTGAGTTTATACAACTGAGAATTAATAAAGAGTTTGACACTGGATAGTTTTTGTGTATTTTTTCAAATGAGAAGTGCACGTATCATTTGCTCAATAGTAAAACAATATCGGAGATGGATTATGAGATACCATTATATATCCATTGGGGACGTTGTGTCAATCATCCGTAGAGTATATGCCTGATTCACGCGATATGATTGATTGATGCGCTGGCAAGGATGGGTTGTGTTCTCGAAAATTATTATTGAACCCTTATCTGAAATCTGCTGTTCTCAACAAGAATAACAATGTCTTCATTCTAACTAACACAAGCATGTGAGAACGTCATCATTGAATTGTTTCTTAGTCTGGGGAGAACTCGTCGCTGTGCAACGTCGGTTGTGGGATGTACACAATTGGCAAACAATGACATTTACTGTAATATGTACTGAATTTTTCAAAAGTTGGAAATTGTAATATTTGTCCTATAGTATTACACAGATATGTATATATATGTATATATATATATATACATATATATTATATGAAGTCAAGATATACGCTTGTTCGTAATCACTCAGCAGTTACCGAGAATTAATAAGCTCAATCAATAAAAGTGATAGATTATCGTAATTTTTTTTGCCTGCTGGTTGCTTCAGTACCTTGGACACTACAATTCTTACAAAATTTATTTTACACTTTATTCAATATTGTTTTTCTATCCTTTATTATTATTATTATTATTATTATTATTATTATTATTATT
>KN716153.1:977761-993926 GCA_000816705.1 Dictyocaulus viviparus | reverse complement strand
ATACATATATATATATATGTATATATACCCGTACGTACAGAGACATATCTGTATCTCGCATGCTACTGGAAAACAAGCATGGATATGATTATTTTAATTGTAAATGATATGGATATTCGTGTATACATATATTACACATATCTCTTGCCACATATTGACATATATACTCGCATATATATATATATATATATATTTATTGGGAAAATGTACATTTTAACATATTTTTACAAATCTCGTATAATTTTGAACATTTCTATGTTTAAAGTGCTCTTCCAGATCCTTCTATGAGTGCTTCAGTAGAACCTTTAGTTGCGTCTGCTCCTCTTGGTATTAGGATTTCAGCCCTCGGTTTGTTGATTTTACGGTAATTCTTAGTAGCAAGTAGTTCTAGATGTTTTACTTTTGTGTTGAAGGAAGCCGTTTCATTAATATGGAATGGGATCCTCCGTTAGTTCGTAATGGTCACATCACACGTTATTATGTATTATACAAGGAAGGGAACAGCGATAGGTACGCATCAGTTCTACTTTTTTATTTTGAAAAAACAACACTTAGAATATTGGAGGCAAAGTTAAACTTGCTGTCTAGCTTTATAGATTCTTGTTTTTTATTTTATATTTAGTGTTTTATTCTAGAGAGAAAATTACCAACTCATCATCGACATCAGTTACAATCACTTCTTTGCATCCTAATACATTATATATGCTTCGTGTCGCTGCAGAAAATCAAGTAGGAATGGGCAAAATCAGTGATTACGTCAAGGTGACTACAAAAAACGAACGTAAGTAGATTCGTACTATGGTTTACGAAATAGAAATTAACCATACATTTTTAGAAGCTGTTCCTGGTAGAGTAACGAATTTATCTGCTCGTGCATTAGGTCCGGAAACAATTGAGGTGAAATGGGATCCACCTCAGGGAGGTCCGGTTGCACTTCGGTATAAACTTTTTTACGTCAAGAATTCCCCAGAACCTGATGACAAAGAAACTCAAACCATTGTGAGCACTTTTTTTTCGCGTATAAGTACTCAAATATAAATCTCTTTTAACAAACTTTGAGACAGTTTTTGTTTTTTGATATGTATTCCATATATTATACAAGCCAGTTTTTCGGTTATAAAAATATTTAAAATAAATAGTTTCTCAAAGATATCGTCCACGGCTTACACATTGCATGGAATGGAGAAGTTCACCGAGTATCAGATCCGTGTTGAGGCTGAAGGAGAGAACGGAAGTGGTTTAAGTAGCGACCCACTAAATGTGAGTGTCGTCACGTATGGATTATTTTAAAAATTTGATAACAAAGAAATTGTTGTCTGAGTATTGTTGTAGAGAGTCTGCTCGCAAAACATAAAGCATAGTTTAATTTCTAATTTTGAAAATTTCAAGCTATTTGCTTTTCAACATAGTTCGTTAATTTAATTTTTGAAGGTTCGTACTCTTTCGGATGTCCCTTCTTCTCCACCACGCGACATTGTTGCTGAAACATTGTCAAGCAGCAGTATTAGAGTCACATGGAGGGAGCCTGATATGGGTAGTTCTAATGGGGAAATTACGGGATATAGGTAAGTGATAAGGATTGTAAGTAAATTGCTTTCGTATTAGACAATTTAATGTGTATAATCTAAATTTTCAGACTCAAGTACAAAACAAAAGTACGTGGGAGCAAAGGAAATACGTTCATGCTAGATGCTAACGAGAGAGAATATACAATAACAGGACTTGATGTTAATACTCAGTACCTTGTGCGAATGGCTGTTGTGAATCATGTAAGTCTTTTATGGATGACGATACTCAATATTTGAAATATTATTCCTGAAGCTTTCTATACAGAATGGAACCGGACCATATTCGGACTGGCTGCCCGTCGCTACATCCCTTTTAGACAAAGAAGAATTGGTTCTTGGTGCTCCACGAGAACTTCGTCCGCAAGCTGGCCCAGATTACATTCTCATTTCGTGGCTCCCACCGGCCGACGAAAGTAACCTAGTTAGAGGATATCAGGTTAGTTTTATGGGTTCTTTTTTCGTTTTTCTAGAGTATTTCGTTTTTGCTATGTAGATCGGATGGGGGAATAATGTTCCTGATGTTTCGATGGAGCGAGTTGGTGCAAATGTTTTCCAACATAAAATTTCTGGTCTACGTCCGTCTCGAGAATATGTTGTTTCGTTACGCGCATTTAACAAGCAAGGATCTGGTTTCCCAATATACGAAACAGTCAAGTCAGTATTAGGCCATATATATGCTATACAGACGAATTATGTGAATCGTTACTCATGGTTTTTCCCTCTCAACTGGTAGATTTGCAACGCACGATTCCAATTGTAACATGGCTGCAAATTCATGAAACTTCAGAACACTTTCGCCATCATCTCCTTTTTTTGATGAAACGGTAGCGTCATCACAGTTGAGAACACCAGTGGGCGTAAGAGCTGAGGCACTGTCGGCAACAAGCATTCGAGTTTCATGGATAGAATCGGATCCAAATGCATTTAACGTGGTTTACACAGTTCGCTACAGTACAAAGTTGGTCAATGTTTGTTTCGTTCATAAAAATTCAAATTTATTCCCATTATTTAATTTGACATTTCTGTTAGTTCGATATTGTTGGTATTATATCAGTATGGTGATAATTTATATCCAATTTCGATTCAATAGTGCCATAGAAATTTTTCTTTCCTTTTTTAAAATATTGTCTCTCTCGAGTTTGTTCATTTTATCTCTATGCGATTGCAGAGGATTTTTCGGCGACTACTAAAGCGATTCAAATTTTTTTTAGTTTTGGGTAAAATGTCTTGCTAGATTCATCTAAGTATTAGTCATCTGACTGTTGAAATTGTATTTGTTATGGAATAATGACACTTTGTTGTTTGTTTTTTGCGTTGTAGGTCAATGTTGATTGCTTCATCAGCCACATTGCTCTTACTAAGCATTTTAATAGTTTAGGCATTGTTTTAAGTTTACAGGTCTTAAATTAAAACTTAGAAAAAAGAGTCTTAGTTATCATTGCAAACTTTTTTCTCTTCAATATTTAATCTTATGTAATTGTTTTTATCAAATTTATAGTTTTATTATTGAAGATTTACTATTGTAGCATAGACGTAAACCAAATACGTTTCGTGAATGTATCCGAGTCATGGGTTACAATAGAAGGTCTTCGTCCGAATACCGAATACGAATTTTCCGTACGCTCAATAGGAGCTAGTGGTCCAAGTTCTTGGAGTATGGTGGCCAAAAACAGGTGAAAGTTCTCGATGCATTTTTTGTAATTTTTCAATTAGTATAAACATTTTCGTAATCTATTCCTTTGGGGAGGTGCGCTATCCATTCTTCGTCTCGATTTCATAGTTGCATTCCAATGGCAGTAGTTTTCACAATGACACTTCATAGGATCAGTCTGTTGGCAGTTAGTCCTGCTCATCTTTTCTAATTGTTTCGGTATCAGTTCACCGACTTAAGATAAATAGAAGGCTCTGTCGGCCGAGGTTGGACAGGGACCCGTATATATGGTAACATCACTATACAGTGAATTTGTTGACCACCCTTCACCAAGACAGTGCTATTGGACCTTAAATGCCACATAAATTAATATAAATTTATGTCACTAGTGCCCCTTAAATTATTACTGGTGGATTATGACAAGGTCAAAAACATTAGAATACGCACTTCTTCAGGACACATGCTTCTGCACCTTCATCTTCTCCACGGGATCTCACCGTTCTTCCTTCAGTATCAGGTGATCCCAACGCTGTGCTGCTCAATTGGCAACCGCCTAAATACTCCAATGGAGATATAGAGGGTTTGTAGCTCCTTTACACCATAATAAGTACATATGCACCTGTTTAATATTGTTTGGTAACTACAGCTACAGCTGTTTAATATTGTTTGGTAACTACAGCAGCTCAAATAGTTGAACAAATTTTTTTTCACAGAGTACATTATCTATTATACGGACCGTGTCATGCTTGCCGATAGAGATTGGACCGCTCACTTCATTCAAGGTGACAAACTGAGCTGCGAAATACGAAATCTACTACCCAAGACTACATATTACTTCAAAATGCAGGCTCGTAATGAGAAAGGTGAGAGTTTGTTGTTGGAATTGAATTTCTGTATTAGGTATACAGAACAATTTTAGGTCTTGGGCCGCTTTCGAAAATTCAGACATTTACACCGTTTGGAGAAGGTATTGCCTCGTCAGGTGTAGTTCCGCCATTACGTGGAACAAATTCACATTTGCAGTGGAAAGATATCCTATCTTTGCTTTCTTCGAATCCGATGTATATTGCTGTGTTAATAGCATTAGCCACACTCCTGCTTCTTTGCATCATTCTTCTTGCTGTCTGTGCACTAAAAAAGTGACTATCAGGAATATAGCTTTTCGCTTCATTTGTTTGTAATTTTTGTAATTCCTGCAAAACTTTTTTCATAAGTACTGAATTTGTGTGGTTGTTCTTAGTAGCCGGTGATGGCTATTTTAAAATATATTCAAATCTATTTCAGAACTTCCAATCATCAAAAGGGATACACCGCGGGGAAAAGAACTAATACTCAGCAGCCTACTGTTGATCTCTGGATAGATCATCCTAGCGGAAATCACATTCGTGGCGAATGTTAGTGATATGCTCACCAATTGTTTATGTGAGATGTAGCAATCATGGAGAATTTTAATTTTTATAGCTTCCGATTATATGATGAATGGTATTGGCACTTCAGCAGTAGACATGAAAAATTTGACGACAACTGAAGTTGTTCAGTCACCTCCACCGAAATACCATGCCATGCAAGGTAAATTCCCTGATTTTTATGTGTGGTAAGTTTTACCACTAAATTCTAATTTCTATGGAGGCGTTGCATGTATAAATTAGACGGTATGGTTGTAGTACTCTATCTTTGGTATATGATAGCTATTATTTTGCATTGTTGTGGTGGTAGTACGATTTAGGCGCAACTTGTGCAATGTGGAGTAATACCATCATTTAATATCGATATTCTTCTCTGCAATATTTTTCCTGCATCTTGCGTAATTAGTATTGCATGTTTTCGTAGTTTTTGTGAACAGATTCCATCTATGGAACGGTGTCGATTCGTCACACTCGCACACCCGTTCGCCAATCTATCTCTTCACACGACGAAGATTTGCGACGATCACATCATGAAGGTCATCGCTCCATTGTGATTGGTCGTGCCAAACCGATTATTGCCTCTACTGTTGGTTATGGTTCAACGTCTGATGAGAGTATGTTCTGAAACTTTGCATGCTAAGTGACGACAACTGATATACTACTTACTACTTCGCATTAATTGTGGATCATTATCGTGGAAACGTCCTCGATATTCAGGTCAGTGTACTTTGCCAAGAAGTTATCATCATTCAGAATCAAGTCTGGATGGTCAAAAACAACGCACACCGCAAGTTGCCTACACGAACATAGGCAGACAGGTTAGATCCTGTTATTTGACAATGATATATGCTTAGCTTTTTTAATTATATACAATCATTCAGGCTATAGTAAAGGTAGGACTAGGAGATTCACCTTATGGTTCAACTTCGGCACTGACAACAACACCACCTGTGCCAGCGCAAGCACCACCATCAGGACCGCCGTCAGTAGTTGACGGATATCGTACCCTTCGCGGGAACGTAACGCCGTCCAGTGGAAATCATGCTCAGTTTCGGTAAATTTTCTATCACTATTCCCGTAATACAATTTTCCAAATTATTCCATGGATGCCTATATTCGTCCTATAAACAACGCCTGTAAAACAAAAGTGTTAAATTTGGTAATATAGATGTAGTCGATATTGTTTCTTGAATCTCTGATTTTCGCCTTCATTTTTCCAACATCCTTAGAATTTCTATGATTGTAATACTAATTTTATAGTTTGAGCATTATTGTGCGATAAGAAAAAAGTGCATATCTTTTGAAGGTCATTCACGCAACAAGTTACTCCAACAGTATCACATAACGAGGTCCAGAATTCCGCTCAGCATCAAGCCCGTCCTACAATTGTGGCGACAGGTGGCAGGCAACTTCCTGTAGGAAGAGCAACTGCTCAGCCTAGAGTTAATGTTTCAAATATATATAAGTATGTTTCTAGTTACCTTTCAATTATATCTATGTTCTAGTTTCCTAGTCTACTAATTATTTAACACAATTAGAACTTATGTTTTAGATACTACATAGTTGAACGCACAATACAAATACTAAGTGTATTTTAGTTCATGTGCATCGTGTTCATCAGATAACGAAACAGATAAGCAAATTCCGTCTGATGTGGTTTCTCCTGGGAATTCTGCATTACTGGTGAACGTGTCTTGAATTTGTTTCCGTTTTTTCTAAGGCAGTGTTGTTGTGTAGATGATATTTTTTATATATATTTCTAGCCATCAAATTCAACGGAAGAATTGAATGCTCAGATGGAGAACTTAGACACGATGATTGACGACTTACAAGCGCTCCAACATGAGTTTGGAGTGGTTAGTTGAAACTCAACTAGCCTTTACCCCTTGATGCTTGCTACTTTTCGTTTAACCAGATCATTGTAAATAATCTCATCTGGTTGAGTTCCATTAATTTGATCTGCTCAGTCTTTGTTGTCCGAATAGTGTGCATTTGTCATCACCTAACTAAAACATATGTATGTATTGCCTTACTAACATTGTTAGTTTACTGAATTGGTCATCGTATTTTCACTTGTGTATTTATATATGTTTGTTACCTTCCATATCCTCTAAAGCTCTCTACACTGCTTTTAGTTGTGCTCTATTCGAATGGTCTCTATTTAGCTCACGTGTATAGTAATTTGATATTCCAGCCCACTACTATGGGCTTCACGTTTGACTGGTGTTACACAATATCTATGAAATTTTCTCTGTTCTGCTTATGTTCCTTATGTTGCAGTCTGTTTCGCTTAATTACATGAATCCCATGACCAATTATAAAATATATCCATTATGAGGCGAAAATATGTGAGTTAAGGACAAGGAAATAATAAATTTTAATAGTCGAATTAGTGTACATTACTCCTGATTTCCTTACTATTGCGCTTTTGTCATAAGATTTAATAAAAGATTTAATATAATTATCAACATATGAAGTGACAAACTTTTGCACTCAAGCATCAGGATAACTTATAAGCGAAGTGACAGCAATATTTGGGATTTTATCCCTTCCACGAAGTGGTTCTAATTCGACAATTACGAATACTTCTTTGACAATTGCCCCTGCTTTCTCAATAACATCCACGGCAGCCTAAACAATAGTAGGATTTCAGAATTAAATTATGATGCAGACAAAATTTAAGGAAAACGAAGAAACATTGCTTTAAACAAGACTTGTTTTTTTCGAAGCATAAATGGATAATGGGAATGTTAGCGCCAAGCTGCTAACAATGTACTAATAATACGCCGTTATTTATTCTAAAGAAAGACAAAACGTCTGTATCTATATATTTAATGAAGTGAGATTTATGCACATTAGTGGTGATGCGAAGCTAAGAATACACGGATCCTAAAATCTAATGGTCAAAGTTGGCGTGTTTTAAAAAAATCAGTACCATTATGTAAACTCTGGAACTTTTTGCCTTAAGAGCCCGTTGAATCTGTCGCTGATTCAGATCCTGTATAAATTTCCGTAACTACATAGCAGGAGATGATGACTTTCGAAGCAACATAATCAGTCTTTTTCTTCTCACATTTGGGTAGGTAGATGTGGCAAACAATGGGATCTGATTTAAAATCAAAGATGGTTTCTTGACTGCATTTTTAGATTCTTATCCTATCCATTGATGGCATCCATGATAGTATACTAATTGATGAAGCATAGGCTTGCTAATACTCTGCCCAGTTTCACTTACCTTAATCAAAAAGTCCACATCAAGCTGAGTTTATATTAGAAGAAAAGGAAAAATGTAGATTTAGCACACATTGTCCTGTAGTAACTTTCTTGACTAATTAAACAGATATTCTAACCAATTTGAGTCATCACGTAGGACTAAGTATGGAAATGTAATACTCTTATTGTGCCTCCTGTGGCCAGCAGATCATCGAGTATCACTATTCTCCATCCAGATGACACTGCGTCCTTCTGAATTTCAATCACATCCTAAATAGCTTACCATTAGAAAACAAAATTTGTAAAATATATTAAGTGAGTGGCTCAATATGTCAAAGAGTATGACAGAAAAAAAGAACATATATACTTCGCCATATTCCTTTACATAAGTTGCCTGAATACAATCGCCGGGAAGTTTGCCCTTTTTCCTTATAGGAATAAATGGGACTCCCAAACGAATTGCAACGATAGGTCCAAAGAGAAAACCTAAATAATATAGGACTATGAAAGTGTTCCAGACATTTATTTTTATAAGAATTGGCCTCTCCAAAAAATCAATCTCTGAAATCAACACTGCTCCGACTAGAATCCAAAAATTTTAATGTGTAGGTTTAGTCATCGCTCAAGGTAGTCAAAGCTCAACATTGACAGCATATGTGTAAAAAATGGCCTAAGATGAAATTTTCGAATGTTCTGGAAAAGGTCGCAAACTATGTAGAGCAATTTGCTAACACAAGTTTAATTGGAACAGTAATTGCATATGAATGTCTTATCTAATTTCTAGAAGTATGTGGTGAGCGGAAGTGGTGTATGGCGCAGTGGTAGGGGAGCCACAATGACACACACTAGGCTCGCAATCTATTTCCGAAGTATTACTGAACATAAATGTGTAAGCGTACACCGCAACAAGTACTGATCAACACCAAAGCTTATTTTATCTGGAGAGCAATAGCATGTGTTAAATAAAGTAAATAAATAAAATATAATTACCCAGCTTGATTGAAAAATGAGGAAAATACTAAAATATCAGGCACAATTCATGATTTGAATAAAACATGATAACATATCCTGCTATCCCATAGGACACAAGCTCAGATTACAATGACATGCAATGAACACTAGAGAAAGGTGAAACAATAGGCCAAAAGTGAAGGTAGAGAGGTCAGGTATCTGAATAGTATCACACAATAAGATTTAAAAAATACCTCGTGACTCTAGTGCAGCAACAGCATCTATAGATCCGATTTTTGAACGTATGTGGTGAGCAATACCATTACAAAGTTGTTCCACAATGGATGGTTGTGAAAATAGCGGCATTATGTCTCTAGAAAAATAAGCATGGTGTTTACAAATATTAAAAAAATCAAATGCTTCAAATTTGTCGTAATATCATATGTATGAACAACGATCTAAACAACCATCACTTACATTCTATTTTACAAAGCAGTTAACCACATTGGTGTGGAATTCATTACATTGTTGTAGACCTTATAATAACTCGAAGTGTAATAACCGCATCATGCAAGCAATAATGGTCAAATTGCAGGACAAATGACGAGGAAATCATTACAATTATTCCCTTTAATGTACCAAATATGTATGATCTCATTTAAATCCAATATAAAGCACCGGACGATACCAAAGTTGCCTTTTTGTAAAAGAATTTGAGATCTATAAGACTTCCATTATCTAGTAACACCAAGAAAACATCCAAATGAACGTTGCTTCTTTTTCATGCCGAGCACACTACTCATTAGATAATATGGATAAGGCACAAAGTTATAAGTCCAATGTTTTGCTAGCACTACTATTTACAAATAGCATAATTAGAGTTTAGACGACATTCAATGTTGTGGTTAAGAAAAAGTCACCTAAAATCATTAAAATGCTGAAACAAACTAGTTCTCGGGAGTTATAGAACGAAATAACAGTTTACATAAACAAGAAGAAATAGCAGAAAATCCAATAATGGAAAATTGTACTAAACTCTTCGTTTTCCTAGCACAAAAACTCAAAGGAATCCACAGACTCTGGCGAAAGTCAATAAAATTTCAAAAAATCAATAATTTCTCCTTGTCGCACAAAAACCGATTCTTTTCGCCCTAAAAATTCTATAAAACTTATAATTCATTTATTGGACTTTGGTAAAGAGGTCAAACTATGGACTTTTTCTGCAATGCGTTTGATGTCCACGGAGATCTAATTACATCTAGTAACCGCATTTCATATTGTTATCTATTTATCCATACCACTTACTAACACGTATTTTACTTCATATGCTGTAGTTCATTTCATGCGTTTTTTCACATTTTCTAGCACTATAAATCTAAAAAAAGTCCTTCGTACACTGCGAATCACTTTAGCTAGTCCCAAAAATCAATGAAAGACAGAGGAAAAATTTTTTTCTATCAGAAACTTGCGTGAATCGGAAAAACGGGTCTCAAAAGTACTTCAACTTGCCTGAAATTAATGCCTTTTTTTGGAAAATCCTTGAAACTACGGATGTGCTCATTGACTTTCTCACGGACGTCGTTAAGACACATTGGGCAACGTACTTTATGCACAAAGCAATGTCTTATCAGCTGACAGGCGACGATTTAAAGGAAATTGTCATCATTCGCTTAAAGGAGTACTTCTTTCAGAATTGGTCCTGTAACGTTTAGGTAGGCCCGTCTAAGGCCTCTCACATCATTGACTAGTATGATGAGCTGAGTCTAACTAGCTGAGCTTGTTATGATTTGAAGGTTTTTATAGCACTTTTATGGATATCTAGTTGTTTGTTTCTAACATAAAGGTTATGGCTTCAGTTTAACACGTAGTTAATGCCTCATGTGTCCATTTTCATGTTTTTTATTCTTTTTTAAAAAAATTCAGTTGAAAAGTAAGCGCTGTAAAGTGAGAAATGTCACTCAAGTCTCAAAGCTCAAGCTTATTCTAAAACTGTTATTTATTATATTTTTCTCATGCAGATGTGTAACAATACCTAACCAATACACACTTCCGTTTTATTGGGCGAAGAGCAATTCAGTTCTTCACGGTTAATATAATGCTACAAATAATACATTTATTAAGTATGACTTAATTTGAGATTGGCTTTATTCTATAACAAGGCCAGGTCTACGCTAGGCATAGTTTTTATGGCTTTCTTCTTATATACTGTATAGTATATTTTGCGTTGTCTATTCTTATACAATGTAGCCAATAATAAAACTAATAATGATATTGCAGGAAATCTGTTGAACCATGAATTTAAACACATTAAAAATGACTCTTTTGCTCATTATGATATGTTCAACACTTTTAGCTGGGCTGTCTCCGTTGAAAGTAAGTTTATACACTGTCTTTCTATAGTGCCGCTTTTGCTGAATCTCTAGGTTTTACGCTATCTTCGACATAGTGCTGCTCGGGCGTCGTCGTCTAAGCAACACAAACACGTTTCACTTATTCTATGCCTGCTAACTTGTTTTTCAGGAGGTTTGTTTTGTAGCCCTCTATGTATCATTTTTTCGTTGAATCCATATTAAATTCAGCTGGTGTCATTTAGGAGTATTCCTCGCTACTTGTTTCCTTCATCTTTTCCCAGAATTAGTTGGGAATGTCAGAAAACTTGATGAGGTACAGATTACCGCATAATCTCACCACTGTTTGTTTTAGTAATTGGACATGCTTAGGTCTACGACTTCTATATAGATTATCCAGTTGCTGAACTACTGAGTTGTATTGGTTTTTTTTTGCTATTCTTTCTAGAAGAGGTTTGGTTCTTCAAGTTGTTCTGCCCAGTGAAAGGATTTTAACTGGTAGTTTTATAGGTAGTAATCGTGGCAATACCATCGTTAGCTCACTCTCACAGTCATGGTAAACACATGCGAAGACATGAAATAGGAGAAAGGTTTATCAAAGTATTAGTAACGTTGTTTCAAAGAATGCGACATGTATTTTACTTAGTTCTCCTTTAACGATGCAGGAAGGCAGTTGCTGTATGATGGGAAATCCCGTTCGAACACACGTGTCAAGTTCTGAGGAGAATACAAGTGAGAGCCACTAGTATTAGGCTAAGTGAATTTTTTTGTGTATACTACTTGCTAGTTTTTTTGATATTTCAAAAAGCGGTTTTCGTACAACGACGTCATAGTGATAAATGTTGAAAAGGTTGTTATGTTTCGGAGATATCTATTTCGAAACTTATATTCAGTGGAAGTCGAGCCCCATACAACGGAGCGTGTGAACAGTGTAGTGTTGCATGAAGATAGCGTCGCTGGACATTGTGAGAAGCATTGTCCGTTAACTGTGCATCGTGTCAAGAAGAGCATCGATCCAAGAGAATCAAAATGCACAGCTATCAGTGAATCAGTGTAATGACATTTTAATCCTTTAATGTCTATTCTATTCTATATTTTCTCCGTTTAAAATGTGCTAGAAAAAAATTTGGCTGAAAACTTATGCTGAGCAGTCATGTGTTTCAGTGCTTCAAACAATTTTTTGGCAGAGATTAATCACTACGTAATTAAAGGGTTTCTGTTGATGATATGATAGCAGATTTTCTTCTTGTTTCAGCTTTGAAATCCCAAATTCGCAGACCTAAATTTCCTTGATGTTTGGTAGTTGCTATTGAATATTGTAGTTATAATTCCTATAGTATAGTTACCTATATAGTAAAAGTTATATAGTTCCTATAGTTATATTTTTATACCTATATAGTTCTAAAATAATTCTAGACAATCAAAAATCTTGTCATACAACCACTGTTCTTCTTTAGCAAAGGTTAATTCGCCAAATTGACTTGTGGTTATAAGGAGATGAAGCAACACTTTGCATCTCGTTTGGTTGAATGTTTTATGTTAGTGACAAAATCATTCCTTATATCCACTGTGTGCGTGGAGCAGTTGTAGTCTCATTTTATAGGACTACAATGTTGTCGTTGAATCATACTGATAATCAAGATCTCTGATAATTTCACTTATTTGCTGTATAAATGAGGTAGTGCATTTTAATTTTCTTTTCCACGTATATCGCCGGCAATATTTGGCCGTGAACCATCAATCATTTTAGATGCAACACGAGGCAACTATTCTCATTTGCTATTTGTTAGATTTAAACAATTTATAATTATCAAATCCTTTTATAATCATATTATGGTATATCTAAAGACAGTTTATTACGACTAATTCTCGTATGAAAAAGATTCACTAGGGGTCGAAAAGTGAGTGTTATTGTGGAAAAGAGAAATTTATAATTTGATTACGAAACGCTCAACCACATTATCATGTCGTTATTGTAGGTCAGCCGGAATTCAACATCATCATTTGTATGGTAGTATCAGTACTGTTGGACCTCTAAATGGGACCTGTATTACTTCTAGAAGCAAATCCAGTAGGGGGAGTCATATTGGGTGTGTGTAGATATCTGTTTCAGTGTGTTTGTTCTATCGTAAATTAATCGTTTTCATATTATGAAATGCTTAAATCTGCCCACGTCTGTCACATGATCCACTTTTAGTTTGTGTGCGTAGTACCAGACTCCTTAAGTCTTCATTTTTCAAGTGATTGAGCATTTGTAAAAGATCTTAAGTCAAAGTTATGTGTTCGCAGTTTTTTTTCTTGATCATATTCTCGTATCTTTTCCATTATACACCTTTCGCTGTTAAGTCACGTTGTCTTTACCACCCAAGTGTGCATAGACTTTGTTGAATGTAAGTGGAGCATCAGAAACCTAAATCGTTTCGTCATAACTTTCGTTCAATCAACCTTGGATTTTTTGACAATCAAATTCCGCTTATGTTTTCCTATTCTTTCCAGTATGCTGACGTCGCTGAACATCGTATTTGTTATCTGTAAGGCGTGTAATACAGTGTTAAAGTGGCGTAATGCTATACAAACTGTTCAAGTTTCTTCTCAAGCAAGCTAAGCCCTCTGTTTTTGAGTAAGAGTCTTGATATTATAATGATTCGGGAATTGGGTAGACTAGATTCACGTTCAATGACCTCCACGTTATTATCATCAATTCCAATATGCAGCGAAGCATTCCACAAAATTTTTTAATGTAGAGGAAATTTTGGCGCAAAGAGGTACCGTTAGGAAAAATAGATTAATCACTCTAATTTTCGTACGGAATTTTACATTAAATACAAAAATTAGGAGTCATTTGGACAACCAGAGTCAAAATTGGGTTTACATTTGTACACCATTTATGTAGTGATCCGATGTTGGGGCGCAGACGATGAATAAAGTTGATGCAAATACTAGAGAATGTCTTCTGAACTCTAACTATTATGCAGTAGACGGGTAGCATCGAAATTGAGAAGATTATCAAACAACACTCCTTATGTTTACCAGTCATTTGATTGTGCGGTGTGGTTTGAATCGATTTGAATACAATTCGCATACGCACTAGTTACACATGTTCTTGCACGCATTAATATACATACCTGTGTATTGAAGGGAGAGTAAATAAAAGTAGAACAAATCATTCATATTACTGAAAAATTCTTGAACTAGATGTGCTATGTTTCCTACAGTATTATTAGATTACCTTTTAATATTTTCTCCTTCTTTATGTTTAATACTACAGTTTTTATGTGTCATCTTTATTTTTAGCGTCTTCACCACATTAGCAGTGGCAGAGCCGGAACGGTGTGAAACAAACTGCGACGAGGGTAATTTGTATATCGCATATTTTTATTTCAGATAATATTTACATTAGATTTTCTTGCTTTTGTTATCTTACTCTAAGCAATTGTTTTTTGATTATCAGTTGATGAGGATCCTCCGATTCTAATGAAATCATCTCCACATGCGCATTCACACGGTGTACGTTCGGTTACCTTCGTATTGGCACTTTCTATCCACTCAGTAATAGAAGGCGTAGCTTTCGGAGTAGGTGTAAGTGAAGAACGTGATAATTGATTTATTGGGCATTTTAATAATTTATAATGGATATTTCGAAAACTGGTGCTTTCTTAGGATAATGCATCTGAGACCACTGCATTGTTTTTGTCTCTCCTCGTCCACAAATTGATAGTAGCGTTTTCTGTAGGGCTACAATTAGCTCGTACTCACGCTCACCAACTACACTGGGTTTGTTTAAAAGAGTTGTAGTACATTTCACTTCAAAAATATATCATAGAATTCTGTATTTCTCTTCGTATCGTGAATACAGTAAGCAAATAAACTAGGCTTCTTTCGTTTAACCTTTCCTGTCGCACTAATTCAACTAGTGTTTGTTGAGGTGGTGGCATCAGTGTTTGTATTGGCGTTAATGTCCCCATTAGGTGCAACCATTGGAATGGTTGTACAATCTGCTGCCGCAAACAGCTTCAGCAAAGATGTTGCCATCACGATTCTTCAAGGTCTTGCAGTCGGAACTTTCCTCTATGTCACATTTTTCGAGGTTGGAAGTTGTCGCATGAACTTTAGAGCACTAATATTGCTTATTTTTTTTAGGTGCTACTTCACGAGAGGGACAATGAACACCCAAATTTGCTAAAGCTCTTAGTCATGTTGATGGGTTTCTCGCTTATAGGGTTACTTCGCTTAATAGACAACCATGACCACTCAGATTCTTCGCATTCTTCAGAAAATAACACGCAAATTATTGTACACCACAGGCCTCATTTCAGTCATAACTGACATTTTAATTATCTTATATATTAAGCTTTGAGAAGAATTTGCAGTCAAAGAGATGTAAATTTTTTGCCAGAGATGTTGATTAACCACTGATCTGCTGTTTATTAACTACAATCCTTAAACCGATTTCATCTCAAGATTTTGATATTCAATAGATACATATGCAATTTTAAAAGATTTGTGTATTTGTAAATGTTAATTATCCATAATCAGTATTTTATGGCACTTTCGCAATCAGCTTTATTTACAGTATGAAGTTCCGGTGAGGGATACCTCTTGACGTTCAGTGTCACAATTCTCTTGTTTACATGAGCTTAATTAACACATTCTGATAGAAAATATTTTTACGTACTGTTTCAAGGTCGTAATAAAGCATTGTTAAGGTTGTGTGGTTGAGATCACACCATCATTCTGTTTTAACAAATCAGCAAAAATAATGCGTCGAATATTTCTGTAAAAAATCTTTCAAATTATGGAGCAAATAGAGGGGAAGCTTCTAGTGAAGCTATCCATTCTGTGTAATTGTCATTGGGTAATATACACTGCATTTTACAGAACGACTTATTTTCGCTTGAGGTTCGAGAAGTGTAAGGTGGAGCATGTTCAGAGTACTCAGTAGGCATTTACTGTAGGTTATTTTTTTTTGTTTTCGTAAAAAATTCAATTTTATAGGGAAAAGGGGGTGGGAAGGAAGACCGGGAGAGG
>KN716153.1:964888-976682 GCA_000816705.1 Dictyocaulus viviparus | reverse complement strand
AAATAACAAAAGTAAAAGAAAGAGACACTGTGATGTGCAGAATTCAAGACCGGTAATAGGCCAACAAATTCCATTCCTCAGGGGTTGGCGCACTGAGTTCGTAACAGACTGGTCTTTTCAAGTCATTGTATAGACATCTTTTCAACCTTCCTCACAATAAAATAGAAACAACGCAGTCCTATCCTTTACATTTCTTCGTTACGTTCATTCTTCATTCTTGTTTGGTACAACTTCGAAAAACGGTGCATGTAACAAAGCGCGGCATAAGAGTGGAGGTGCAGCATTGATATACTTAAGCGCAAATGTGCATAAAAGTTCGCGGCAGCTCCCTGCCCTACCAACGTCGCCACCTCTCAAGGTCAAATAGATCAGGTTTGTTTTTTTTTCAATTATCTCCATGATATAACGTTGAATATGAATGCATAGACGCACCAAAGGAATTGATCAATACTACGTTTTCCTCTCGAAATAACTGTTCCATAGCAAAAAATGAGTGCATTTGATCCAATAACTTTAATGTTTTAATGTGCTGATTCTCACAGACTTATTACACACATATGCTACATAGGTTGGATCATAAATAACCCAACCTTCTCGCTCGGGTCGGTAACCGTATGGTATATCTCAAGCTTGAGCGGTGTACCTTACACATGTATACATCTTTATTGAATATAGAAAGAGGAATACAATAAACAATGAGAAAAATATATGGTTGTATGGACGAGAAGGCGAAGCGTCAAGTGAGAAGCAAGAGTATATGTGAAGGGAGAGCAAAGTAAAGGAATTTTCCTAAGGAAGCTAAGAGAAAATGAGTGTGAACTGAAGTTTGCATCGGAGGCTAGACTGCTTCTGTATCTTTATTCAATCGGGGTGATATGGATGATAAGCGACGAAGGTTGTCACCACTATATCGTCAGGGCGGTTATTAATTGAAGAAAGAGGAGGAAGTAGCAAGTATTTGCTACACGTGAACCTGATGTTCTTATTACAGATACTAATATGAGAGACAACAATTTGAGTATGTATTTTCAACAAAACTACACAAACATATACAATTGTTTCTCATACAGGTGAATATGTCGTAGTGATTCAAAAACGCAAGCAAATAACAGACATAAACTTCATCAGATCGCCGTTCCACGTTCGAGGTCTTCCTAAACATACATCGAGATCATTAGCAATACTATCCCGTTGTAAGAACTAGTATTTCTTCATAAGATTGTTGCTACATCTAACGTCGCATTTACAATTATGGTGTTATTACGTTTGAAATACAAAGATGGCACATAACACTTTATAAGCAGTCCTCCTCAGTTCTACTACACTACAATCATCTCATGAATACATTTTCATTAGTACGCAACAACTATAGTTTAGGATATATGTGTAAGCCATAAAGCCGAATTCTTTGATGCACACTGTATGTAAAATCAACAGATACCTTAATATCCTCTGTGTACTGTCCATAAAACTTCTCCAGCTTCTTATTAAATCGCATATTCTTGTCATTAATATAATCGATAGGTGCATCCGGATCGAATAGTCGACGACGATGAAATTGTTCGCGACGTTTTGTTCTTAAGCAAATGAATTTTGGAGTTCACACAACGGTCATAAAATCGATCGAGGACACTCGTTAGGAAAATATGGAGCAAAATTTTTCGTAAATAGTCGATATATAAAAAATTACGCACTGTCCCTTGACGTCCTGCACAAGTTTTTCCATTGCTGATGATGTAGGATAGTGTGCACCATGGATCAAGGTATCTGCTGTGGGGTAGAATTGATCATCCCCTCTTAAAAATTTCAGCAAATTTTTACATCAAACCAGTAAAATAAAAAAGAACAGTCTAAGTGTATATCTCAAATATAACGAACACTATATCTCGCATTTTCCTATAAGATTCGCTATTTGGTTTGATGGCAGTCGTTAAGCGAGAATGCTGGCGAAGTGTCATATCCTCGTAACCTGCACAATAGAAAGAAAAAATATGAAACAGATTATAGTTATTTACCACGAAAATCTTCTTTCTTTTATTTATTCATTCTCTTTGAAAAATCTCATGATTGTTAATCATAACAACAGTAAATCCAGAGATCAAGAAGCACAGATACGTAAACATATTTTGAAAAAACGAGACCGCACATACTTGAGAAACCTTGATCAGGATTCTTTTTTCGCTTCCTTCTCATTTCAATTCTCGCAGCCACGTCAGCAGATGTATTGAGAGCTTTCAATCGATCGTAGTCTAGACCATCCTTTTCTGCTTTCTAAAATTCCTTCTTGATTGTTTCGCGTAGAACAAATAACCGCAACGTCACCAGTTTGGATTCATAAGATTACAATATTGAAAACTGCGCGTGTGGCACAGTGATAAAGAGTAAAGTATGATCAGATCATTGCATATAACAGGCCTCACATTCAGTCATTCACTCCCACGATATCACGTTTAATACAGATGTGTTTAAAATTACTATGAAGAAATTGACATGGAAAGAGCTTATGTGAAAACACGTTCACTCCATTATAAGCCCATAGCAGTTCAATCAAAAAATTTTCTACAAAAACAAATCAACATCTATGCGTATGGAGATCGTCTACAAGTCATAGATATTTGGATGAATAATATTATCCTATAACGATAAGAAACATTGTTTGCAGGGTGATGATGAGAACTGTCGCAATAGCGCAAACAATCAGAATCGTACATTTCACCCCTTACTATAACTATAAATAAAGTCCAAAATTTGAACTACACCTAACTGAGAGGAGTAAGGAAAGCTAGATTTCTGTTAAGGATATCACAGGCTTGTCAGGCGTGTTGTAATTACGTAAAATAACCCATTGAAACGTTTACAACCATATCCCAGTTCTACTTCCAATAAAAACATGTTTTACTAAAGTCAAAATACTTCGAAAATTGCTAAAATTATCGCGAAAAGAATATTGGTTATTGATAAAGTTTACCTTCCGTTCTTCAATTTCCTGCAATTCCCACCCTTCCCGAATTCTTTTGGCTTCATAATTTTTTGGCAATTTAGCCTTCCTATCTTCTTCTACTACTTGTTCGTGATTCGCTTTTCTAGACTGTTGCTGAATAATTATGGTAATGGTAAGTGAATTGACATAAATCATAGCAACACACAATTACAATTTTTCCAAAAAACAAACCCTCAATCTGTGAAGTTTTTTGAAGCGTTCGTTGAAATCTACTGTAGGCTTCGCAGAACTAATGACATCAGTTGTAGCATGCGAAGTGGATTCCATTACTGAAATAGCTGAATATATATAAAAAAACCGCTGGATTTCTAAGTCGACGTCTGCGGCGCTAAAACGACGTTGAAACGCGTCGCGCCCACAGTAACTAACGGAAGATATTTTGATGGTCTCACGTTAAAGAGTTTTTTGCGATTTTAAAAATTATATTTGAATATGTGTAGCCATCGTGAATTGTAGGTTCTATTCACTTTAACATTTGGCTTTAACAAAGATACCATGTTTAGTGGGCACATGAATTATATAGGATTTCAAGAAAAACCATGAAGAAAACGTTATTACTCTTAAAGAAATCTAAAAATATCCCATAAATCTACATTTCCCAGCAACAAGAATTATCTGGAAAAGAGAGATATGCGATGAAGTCTTCAGTTCCAAGCAGTTCATGCTATAGTCCAAAGGATTCTGAAAGTGTTTTATTGGTACTTCTAACATTTGCCAGTTCGCTTCAGCAATAATACATTAGAATGGCTATTTTGTAGGATCAATGAAAGTACGATATGATAGTATTTTGTAGTCTGATTACGTTTTGGTAAGTCTAGTGACTATGTTGATTTGGTACAATTTCCAAACCTCTCGTGAAACTGTACTTGTTCAATCGTTTGCAGTTCAGCTGATGTAAAGGAAGATTTGGTTGAAAAGCTGTTAGACGACAACTAACAGAGAGGTTCGGCAATGATTAGCAATATCATAAGCGTTGTATCAATATCTTCATTGTTGTGCATTAATGAGGTCCTGCTATCTCGCCGCCGATGTCATCCTTACTTTCGACGAGTAGCCTACGAAATGCCGAATCAATGTACTGATGGCAAAGTTAGATATGTGACATATACTGGTTTGATCCCATGTATCCCAGATGCTATGAAATTTAACAGAATCGACAGAACAGTACATTGGATGTCAGGCATTGCGACTAGTGGAAAGACATAATTGGCTTTCTTCTACTCAAATGTAGGAAAATGATGCGGCTGTTGAAAAGATGCCATTAGGAATCTTTCCATTCATTCTTTCCGTTGCCTATAAAAAAGCAATAGGGTAAGGTTATTCTGGTCCAGTATCTGGTGAAAATTCGGTGGATAATACGAATATTTTTCCTGCCTCGATTGCTTCAACAACAATTGACTCTTCACGTTCTAAGGTCTTCTATCGTTCTTCTGCTAAGATTAATAAGTTCGAACGATAGTTGACGTTTGCCTGCGGCTCTAACTTGCCAGCATTGGCGTAGAAGCACGAGAATTCGTGGATACAGACGTCTCTTAACAATCTTCACACTTCCTGATTTTTCCGCACTGTCGTACAGATGCTGAGTTAACTCATCGTATCCGTAATAAATTTTATATATGAAGGTATGAAGCTAATTCAGTATTCACATAAATTCAAATTTATGATGGTTTGAAGAATACCTTTTCAATCGCGCTTTTTTTTACGCTTCACAAAGGCTTTGGATTAGGTCATGGCCCGATCGAGTGTAAAACTTCTAAACAACATCGGCATCAGTTGGTTTATGATAACGAGTTAAATTAATATTCAATATGACGTGTTCGTTTCCGGTACTGTGGTTTCTTACAAGAAAATTCCACGTCGATTGCAAAGTTGAAGACGTTTGGAATTGCGAGTTATCATCGATAATCTTGTTAGTTATGATAAACTCAGAGGACTACTCATTTTGTTCGTTTGGCTAGAATCTGTGCGTTTTAAAGTGAAGTTTATCAGTCGTTCTTCCGTAATGGATGTAGGTATTGAACAGTCAACAATGGTTTTGTAGAATGCACAGTGTTTTTTGTGAAACTTTCCCAAGTCCATATATTGTTATATATTATGCTTAGATTTTATCTTCACTGCATTCTTATATCAGAGCTGAGACCATGGTTAAAGTCATCTCGAACACAACTTTTAATTCCAAAATGCCCAATCAAATCGCTAGTTCTTTCAACTAACCGCTTTTCATATGCAAATCTGAATTAACATATGTGTTGTGGGTGTTGTGTGGTGTTGGTTAACAGGTGTTGTGTGAAATAGTTCTCAGATATTGTAAACAACACTTATTTTTTAATCCAAAAACCTCCTACTTAGTCTCTTTAGATATGTAAGGAGATCCTATCAGAGAATTCTAAAGTTAGTGTCTGTGCATTTCAAGTGCAGGGTCACCTTTGTTCTTCCATGTTTACACGCTCTAGCTCTTAAATTTTCTCAGCCTCTCCATAAGTTGTGTTACCGACGATACCCTATTGGCTCATTGGGTTAGAAGAAATGTGATCCCTTTTCTTCATTTCTTTTACTGTGGTTTGTGATTGCGACCCGTGGTTAGCTTCCGATGTTGTTCTATGTTGGTTGATTATTTTAATCGCGAACCCACACCAAAGTATAAATGAACTTAGTGAAGGCGACACCCAACTGTCTCCAGAGGTGGTCCAGAGCAGCTGCAGGCAGGATCATGGAGTTATTTCGTTAATCGACATACGTTTCAGTTCAATTACAAAGTCGTTTCTAGTTCGCGACGATTCATTCTTCTTTTGCCACCTTGTGCGGTGTCACATAGCACAGTGACTCATGATTTTGAGCTTTTTTAAGAGGAAAATTCATGGACATAATGCGCACTGCGACTGCAGCATCAAGATTTAAGGCTGCTATGTAATTCAATCCGTTTTTCTCAAATTAGTATGGCTAAGAAAAATATTTTCGACTCTAATAAAGAGGTAGTCCTAAACTTTTAACAATCTCCATCATACGATACAATAACTAGCTGCAAAATGGTCGCAGTAGGACGAATTCCCTCGTTTGCCAGTGAAAGCGCGGGAAAATTAACAAGGCACTGTTGTGCTGCAGCAACGTGCCAGCGAGATTTGCTTGTTGGCAAGTTGGTGTTTGCAGTACTGCAGCAGTTTAATCCTCCTAAATAGGAGGAGGTCACTTCCTATCCAGCATCAAACATCATTCGCATCGACTTAGTCGCATTTACCGGAACTTTTGTCAACAGTTATTGAATGAAAAGCTTCAAATATTCGGGAAATATCTTGTTGTTTTACACTTGTGTACATTTTTGTTTTATTGAAAAGCCTAAAGAACCTTGTTTAATTCTTTTTTGTGATGTAACTTAGGGGACGTATGTATTTAACAGAACTACCTTTCTATATCTTATTTTATATTTTATCTTTAAATGCAAATAATTTGAGGCTTATAAACTACAGAGCAGAGTTTTTTGCGATTGTATTACTATTTGTTTAAGCTGATATTTTTTTCAGATATTGTTTTCATTTTCTGTTTATCAATGACCAAGCAGGTGACTTCCATTGATAAACGACTTATTTATAGCAACTGCTTGCAATATTTGGATGCTTATGTGAACGACATTGCAACAATTCAGGATGAGGTATCCACATTACTAGAATAATGTAGAGTATAAAGGAAGAATAGTTTTTTATCTTCTGAATAAATCTTCTGAATATTCTTGGTTAAACTTGTGGTACTAGTAGTACTTGCGCTTTTTTTTAATTTTTCAGAATTTTTCTGCTTATTTTGTAATCGTTTTGAAAATCCATTTTTTATCAGTATTCATTATGAAAATGATTGCAGTTTGACTACTTCAGTTATTTAACTCAGACTAAATGGTCTTGGAAAGGGTTACACAACCTTTCTTTTTCAATTAAGTGTGAATCTGATCAGAGATTATAGAGACCATGATTTTTCATTATGTTTAAACAGAATGTTCGTCATTCGATGCCGTTATCGGTGTAATTATGTAATAATAATCAGCGTAGTTTCTTGTTGGTATGCAGAATTGGAAGAAACTCATTCTGCACTCGTTGGTCATTTCCTATTCGGTTCGTATGAAATTGGTAATTTAAAACATTATCCACAAGAAAAAAAAAGGCTTCATTCTGGATTATCTAAATGACGTTGAAATTTACAAGAATAGAGGGTCAACTATTAGTAGATTTTATCATAGATTTCGATGTTAGTGATTCAATCTCATGTTTTTGTCACATATGTCATATAGGTTTTCCTTTGAGTGTTGTAAATGTCTCATTTTTTGGAGAGCTAATATACCTTCGAGCTCTGTTCTTTTAAGAAGATGATTACTGTTTTAATTTTTATGGTTGTTATTCGCCATAGCCTATAATTTACGCAGTGTATAGAACACAAAAAAATTTGCTGCTTTTGTTCCTATGTCAAAACAGTGCTAAATTTTTTGCTGATATAGTGGGTAACAGCTCCTGATGGTGCTGAAAAGACGAGATCATGGTAATGCTTCGGCTAACACGGCCAATTATCAATCGTTACAATCATACCATGTTAGCTTTATCAGAGTAGGTGAGCAGTGGACGCTCTCCAGCAATACTGTTTTTTCAATCACTGTTGATAATTTATTAGCTGTGATCCCAGTTTCAGTTTTGCAGATATTATGAAATTTTCAGTTGGCGCGGTGTTATCCATTGATATAATGGAAAGTTGTATGACTTAAAATTATTAAGACATAAAGCATCTAGGCTTCTATAATATATTGTTAGAAAAGATTTTCTTTTTTTCTTGAGGTTTTTGTGAACAAAATTAGAACTATGAAGTTTATGAATACAACATATAGATAAAATACATTGAAGCTTGAGTTCCATTTTCACTTTTTACTTCTGTCAGGTCAACTCTTCAAAGATAATGCTTCAATGCTCGATCTTAACAGTAACAACAACAAAGGAGCTCAGCACTAAGCAATCCCTATTGTGTAGAATGTATTCATCATCTAATTGCAGAATATATGACTAATTTTTGCAATGACTATTGATGGTCTATTGTTTTCGAGTCCAATTTTCATCCACCTGAAGTGAATATCGTGTTGTTTCACATGCTACCGAAAGCTTCGTTTTGATTGAGAGTAGTAGAGTAGTCTAGCTGCAATCAATCTTGCATATTAGTACCCTCTAAACCCACTTGTTGAGATTTTAAATAACCATGTAAGTGAAGTGTACATTGTAATAGCCTCCTTTCTACGTAGTTTTGACCGTAATTTCTTTTCTTTAAGCGGATTAAATGCAATAATTTAATAAGAATGCCTAAACATATCATTAAGGTTTTCATCTCTCTTAAAGATGAGTTCACGCATGAAAATGTTTGTGAACCTACATCATCACCAAAATATATGACTGTGGTTTCTACATTTGCTTCTATTGCTGCTGCCAGAGGAGACATTTATGGGAATCTCAATGTTGGTTTAGTCATAGAACATTTTACTTACTTGGTTATTTTTCTTATTTTGCAGAAATGTTATACGATTTGGAGAGATAAAATAGAGCCTAATGTGAGAAATAGTACCAAGAAACATACCTACGCAGAATTACCTTTAAGACTTGCTGCATGCTTCTTATTAAACGGAGATGTGAGCTCATTTTTCTTTATGAGGTTCTAGCGTGCTTTTTGTTTCATTTCTTTTTTAGTATTACAAAGCCTTGTCGTGCTTACTACATTCCATAAATTTGGAGTCTAAAAATATACTCCCTCGAGTACTTGCCTTACGATGGTCTGCGTTTCTTGGTAGGTTACAGGTTTTTCGACTCCTGCATGAAGATATGCATAGTGGCATCTCGCCCAATGAATCAGAGCTTTGTTTTTGATGTAGCTTTTGCAATTGAACAAGACAATGTAAGTAATGGAATCCCAACTAATTTTTAGTTACCGTAGTTTTCAAGGAGATTTGATATGGTGATAGTGTTTTTCCTGTGTTTTGAAGCGAATGTTTTCACTAATTGC
The DNA here is from genome assembly GCA_000816705.1 of Dictyocaulus viviparus. Taxonomy (NCBI): domain Eukaryota; kingdom Metazoa; phylum Nematoda; class Chromadorea; order Rhabditida; family Metastrongylidae; genus Dictyocaulus; species Dictyocaulus viviparus. The sequence goes on along the minus strand of KN716153.1, from coordinate 967,666 downwards.
TAATATTTTAGGAGAATGGGAAATGGCAGAGATGGCATTAGCGTTTGAAAATGCAAAATTTATGCAGAAGGATGTAGAGGACTATTTTGCTAGTCATCTTATCCTTACGAAGGAGTTCGTGAAATACTACGTAGATTTCAACAGAGATCACAATACGCGAGTCAGTGGAGTCACCCACTTTCAGCGATGAATCCTGTTTGATTCATTTTATTTACATTTTTTCATTTGAATTTCATTTTTATTTTTTTTTCATTTTTTATTTTCATTTTTTCCTTTCAATAACATATATAACTATCCAACTATTTCTAGCTTTTAGTCCAATTCTGGCACTTCTCTGCTGAAGATGACACACAAAATCAACGCTGACACACGAACAACATTTCTAACTTTTGAGGCGCAGTCTTTTGCAAATTGGATATGTTCGCATATACCAAAGGTCACTACTAACGTTCCACTGGATAATGTAGAGGTTGATTCTATCATATTCATAGGCCCGCGCTTTGTTTTTAATTAACATTACTTTCGAGGTAGATCCTAGACTCATTCAATTGCCTTCATCGTGCCGTAGTGAAGTCAGAAGGCGTTATGAAGAATAGGATTCCAGGGATTCACAAAGAGTCGGAATCTATTGATTTTAGAAAGCTCTCATCAGACGTAAATGATTTTCGTGAGTATTTTGTGTATAAAGCTTTGTAATCGCAGATGGGAAGAAAACTAATCTTGTTTTAAATCGAAGAAAGCGATTCACAAACCATCTCTATGTTTTTTTTAATGTGTGAATTTTTGTTTGTATGTCTTTTCTAGTGCTAGGTAGATATTCTCCATCATTTTCCATTTATTCAAAAAAAAAGGTTAAAATTTTCTCTAAGTAATCTACTCCACAATTTATTGCTTTATTAATTTGCTAAGAAAAGATATCTTGAATGAGTTCTTGCCTTTTTATAAGCAGTCTAATTACCGTTTCCCCATTTCCACTTTGGCACTCATATTTAGTGAAGGCTTGTGCCTCATACGCCGAATTTTGTGAGTTAAGAAGAGAATATTCGATCGAATTGCTGAATGTGGGAATGGTACACGATGCAGCTTTTCACTCTCAATTGGGATTGTGGAGTGCCTTAAAAATAGGTGTATTCTTCAGGTGTGTAGCATAAGAATACGATTTCCTTGGATAGTCTTGTGTGTTTTAAAGACAGATCTATATATTCAAATCAAAAAGTATTTTTGATTTAGAATTCAACAGTTTGTCAATGTTAACACTCTCATTCGTCAATGTGTAGTTCAAGTTGAGTTTAGGAAAGATCTACAGTTTTGTATGAATATCATTCGAATATTATATCTTGTGAGTTGGTTTTATTCTGTTTTCTTAAGCATTCTTGCAAAAATGTTATCACGTTTTGAAATAACTATTGCAGTAATATTATAGAAGGAGCCTTCCTCCAAAAATGTATTTGGTGGCTCAAAGCAGAAAGAAGTCTTACCGGATGATTCTGAAATGTCATTGTTAGTGTTGAAGCTTTATAGCATTTGCCATCATGTTTTGTTCTATTTTTTTCTAGACTCCTTACTGCAAAATCCCCAATGGGAAATAGATTATTTCCTGCTTCAGAGGGACAGAAATCTGTCGCTATTTCGATTATGGAATCATTTGAAGACCTTCGTTTAGAGTGATTTTAACATTTCGTTTGACGTATATAGGATTTGTCAGACCACACACATAAACATGTTGTCAAAGTATATTTCAGGCAAAGCAAAACAGTATCTCGATCTGTCACAACTGCTTCCGCGCTGATTGATTCTTTCAATAGTTTGACATTAAATGAGTGAGTGATTTTTGCGTTTTACTTTCCGTATAATTATCGGTATAATGCGTAAGTTTATTATTACATTAGACTCATAACTGATAAAGTTGTATGTGTGATGTGACATGCTGAATTATATCCATGTTTATTCAAGATTTTTTTCTATCTTAATTCACATGATTTCATCCACATCTCCTTCAGCGCCACTATTCTGGCTTTTGTGATTTACTCAGCTTTCTCCTTACCTTTCTGTTTATCTTTCTTTTTAGTCTTATTGTCCGTTTTTCTATTACAAATCTGATTGAATAATTCTTTTTATATATTCATTTATACTTATTTATCCCCTTCGAAGTACTTCAATTTGCCATAGCTTTCGAACAGATTTTTTGAAATATTGACTACTTTTTCTGGGCACTGAGTTGGTGAATTTCAGCGATACATCTTCATTCCATGGCTTGTCCGAGCATTGTAATTGTAAGATTTGTGGGCTTTGTAGAACAAATTATAACGCTTCTTTCGAATATTGGTTTTCGATTTTTCTTTACGAATCTATGTCAAACGTAAGTTATTCAAGGCTATACGATTTACCATTAGTACTTTTTTGTAATGCATTTATAATGCAACTGAGTTCGCTTTTAGGCTTCAATTCAGAATTTGATGCTACAGTTTCATAGACTACGACCTCTTGCAGCAGAGGAGCAGTGCTTCATTCTAGGAAGAAAACTGAAGCCCGTTAGTTTTCTGTAGCGTATTGAAACAATAGAATGATGTAATTTTTGAAAAACAAGCTTACTAATAAGCTATCTGGCTGCGTATACATGAAACTCATACTGATCAGTTATTGAGCAAATCTTTGCGCTTTCGCAATATCAGCTTACGGATACATAACTATATTCATGTTAAAATATAATGATTTATACGTTTTCTATTTTTATTGAGGATCTGTTATCAGTTAATAATAGGATAATAATTTGCTAGT
>KN716153.1:931402-950986 GCA_000816705.1 Dictyocaulus viviparus | reverse complement strand
GATACACAAGCTCTAGCAATAAACGTAGGCTCGCGCCCCAACTAGGCCTATCAGGTTCGCAATCCTGAAGGGTTCGTATATTGTTATCGGAGGAATCTGAGAAGATAAGAAGAACTGGCTTAATGAAATACTCAATTAATTGATTTTGTACAAAAGGCTTATATACGATCATAGCCACGACATCACGTTGAATACCGATGCGTGTGGGAATCCTGAAACAGAATTTGAACAACGCCAAAGCTTATTTCACTTAATCTACCTCTGAAGTGTTAGACACTTAACCTTTCTCTCTATCTCTTTATATACGTAGTCAATGCCGTCATGATCTATTTTACATTCTATTAATCGATATTTATATCATTGTCTATTGTTATTGCAGATATAAAGGTTTTAATATCTAAGTTTGAGGGAGAAGGCTTGCTTTATTCTAGGTAGAAAGAAAAGTATTAAAAAAGGATTCTTCTTCAATTAGCAGTGTTTCGCTTAGCATTTGAGGGAAGTTTTTATATTCCACTAATTTCAAGCAATATCTCAAACTCGATCACGAGTTAAAAGCTGAACCAAACAAGACAAAAGTGAAGCTGAGTTATACACTTAAGAATAGTAATAATTACATTATAACAACCATGAATGATAGATAAAATTAACAGCACCAGTTTTTCATGTAAAACAAGATGGCGGCAGTAGTTGGCCAGATGAGTAATTTCAAATTACTTATCAATAGAGTCTGAGTTAATTAAGGCCTAGAGTAGATGAGGAAAAAAGTACTACACCTCATGATCTACAAATCTAAATTTAATTATGAAAGAGCATATTCAATGATTTAAAACACAGCGGATATTGCAAAAAAGCAGGTACAGACACTTATGTGGTGACTTATTCGTGAAGAGTTATATTCCTCTCTGCATATCATTAACACTACAAATTTGGCATAGATTTTTCTAAAGCTTGACTGGAACGTCATGCGTTGTTGGAATGCTTGACACAATTGATCGTTTACATTTGTAACTGATTGAGATCTCTGATCCACTCCAATATTCCGGTCGAAGGCGTTCGTAGCCGGATGGACACGTACAAAAAACAGCTGTTGTACTTACAACCGACAATGTTTCACCTAGAAATATTTGCTATTATGATTAGAAGCATACTACTATTTATTATGAGCACGTTAATAAAAATAACTGTGATAAATAAGTTAAGCAGAGAACACGAACAATATCAAAGCAAGCATGAATAAATAGCACATACTAAGGGAACGCAATGGCGCAGTGGTGAATGTGCCATAGTGACACGCATACTCGAATCAGGTTCGAGACCTCAGTTACAAGCCTACCAAGCCCGCAATGTCTTCGGGATCGGTGAATCGATGCCAGAGAAATCTGGATAGGATAACTAGCACTGAATTGATGAAGAGTGATCAATTCAAGTCACTGTATAGATCACGCTCGTATTTAACTACCTCCATAATATCACGTTGAATAATTGAATCGAAACCTAATGAATTGAAATGTTTGTTATGGAGACGTACACAAATATTTTGTTTTCTCATGAAAAGTAATTTAAAAAATGAGGAAAACGTGCCTCAGAAACGAGAGAAAATTGAATAATGATTAACCGAAAATTTCTTGAACTCGTCAATTACAGTCTGTGATGAAACTTATTGAAAAGCAAAAATGAAAAAAAGCAATAGAAATCAGAAAAAAAAGAATTTTTTGTAATCAATAGCTAAATTAAGTGCCGAAAAAACATTACTGAAAAGGATAAGCTACTTCACTCCGACAGCTTCAAATAATGTAATCAACCTCATTCTTAACTCATATCATCATAGAAACAATTAATATTTGATTTTAATAAATAATGAGTACATGCTATTTCACTCATGTCAAAACTCTTCAGAAAAATATCATCGTCAAATACTTACTAATGTTGTTCACTTATCATCATGGAAACAATCGATATTCGATCTTAATTAATAATGAGGTCATAAGTATTTCACTCATTTTAGTACTCTTCAATCTCTCCATCATCAACTACTAATGTTGTTCACTCATTTTATGCTTAGATGTATATGGAACACATTTGATGGAAGCCCTCTATGAAATAACAGAGCTATCAAGAACACACCTGTCATTCTTCCAATTTTTAAAAACGTTTTCAATTTTTTAAACTTCCCTACACTTGAATTCTCCTCTCTTAGATTTGGCTCGTGGTTTTTTTTTTATTTGAGGAAGTTTAGACTACATTATAGAAAGTCTACGGAGTCATAATAGTTGAAAAGTGGAACAAGTCAACTTTCAGTGAGCCTCATTGAAAAAGAAACGCCTGAGGCATGTTCTTCACCGAATTTTATGATCTACATGTACCAATCTGTAATTCGTTATGACTTCGAAATCCTACAGTGAGCACGCATAAACACCTCACTCAAATCGCACTCATTTTCCTTAAACTCTATTGATATTTGTTGGATTTAAACTTACAGGAAAACTAAAGCGATATAAAAAATCACAAGAGAGGATATTTCAATGGATTCCTAGCTGAAAAAAAAAACAACTAGAAATCGTGCCTCATTACCTAAAACATTACTGTGTTAAGATTTGAAGCGATGAGTGAAGTTTTTGAAAGTGAACACACATTATAACGAAAAAAGTTTGTTTGTTTATGACTAAGCATAGATCAAAACTTTTAGTTCAGGCAAATGAAATGATCTATATGAGTTATGAGTTAAAAATCTATGGAACTCATTACAAACACATACGAAGTGATCATCAGCTGTTTCTTAACATTTTTAACAATGGATGCTGTTGAATCGATACCTTTTTTTTTTCTCAAAGACCACAGTTGTTGGATGAAAGCTGTCGGTTTTTTTTTTTGGTGTTAACATCATGAACGTAATAGAAAATGATCGGTAAACTATTCATGTGCTAATATATCGATTGAGATCACAAATGACGTATGATGTAGTGGAAATTCTATGCCAGTAATACTAATCGATAAAATCGAAGAAGCAAAACAGATGTAATCAAAGAGCAGTTGGCCCCCGTAGTTGTTGTCAGTTCTTCATTAATCAACATCGCCTCATCTGATGATGTAACACGAATTCAAAGCATTCGCACTTTGAACTACGAACATTCATAACGAACATAATGATCGTTATCATTTTTGCTGAGGAGTGACGAAATTTTGAATACGGAAAAAAAAATGGCTGAGAAGTACTAGCGATATGATTTCATCAGCAATTTTTCTGTTCTGTTATCAGTTTCGAGACTTTCAGACAGTTCTGCTATGAGTACAAAACTTACGGCTTGTCATAATGAACGATTGAGGTCAAATCGATAAAAGAATAATTATAGGTCATTTGAATGTTGAGTTAAAGAAAATTATATACATAGTTATATCTGAATCGAAAAACGTATTCATTGAATGAAAGAAGATGAGGTTACTGTTAATGAGGCAGACCGGATATTTGTAAGTGCGGGTTCGAGTCCCACCTGAGGTTCCGAGTTTTGCGGCCGACTCAGCTTAATTCCAGATGTTCTAATATCCTTGCAAATCAAATCATAATACAATTATGATGACTGTAAAACAAATATAAATTGTGGTTCTGAAAAAAAATGAGGTTATTTTCTTGTTCGATAATCTGAGCTGTACGTCGACGTTGATAATCAACCTCACTCTCAACTCATAACATCAATCGATATTCAATTCAAATAAATAATGAGGTTAGAATACCAAATGATTGTAGAAATTACATGACAGCATTAAAACAATATAGATATCATCTCTTCCTCGTTTCTGATTATTTAATCGATCAAGGTTAACGATTGTTAACAAACAAAAAATCGATAACAAACAATCTATACGTCATACTGCTAGCATTCTACTTCATATTGAATTTTTAGCTTAATATACATCTGGCTTATATTATGACTCCTTGATGACTCTGAGTGACCAATCCCTACAAAGCTGGTACTTCAAATTATGCAATTATATCTAATCGCAGACCTCGAAGGATAACACCGGTGACATAATCAAACTGAGGTTCAGTCCAGTGTAACGATGCAAAGCTATAAGCTCAGATTTGTTTATAATAAGTATAGAACAAATCAATATCCATAAATAAACAGCAAATAAGAAACTCTGAATTAAATCAATAACTTTTTTCGATGTTGAAGAAATGAGAAGAGTGAAAGAAAAACAGATAAGCCAGTAGTACTGTAGAATTGGAAAAAGTACAAAATTCCTTCAACATCTAGCAAGAAATCAAGAATTCCTCAGAATTCGTAGGAAATTGAGGTATTTTGATTAGTGATAACGTCAAAGAAGGAACAATTGGATTTCATTGGTAAATTTCAATATAAGAAAAATGTAGTCGTGAAGAAGCAAATTTTCAAAATCTTATTTCATTCGAGCAGGAAAAATAAGAAAAGATAGGAAGATCTTCGGCTTTGATCGATCCCTATTGTGGGATGCCCTATGCCTTTGTGTTCAACGTGATATCCAGATGGTTGGATGAGAGCCTGGTCGATCCAGTAGATTGAGTTGATCACTCTTTACTAACTCAGTGCTGTTTACCTTACACAGATTTTTCTGGTACCAATTTACCGACGTCGGAAGGATGGCGGGCTTAGTGAGTTGGGGTGACGTCCGCAACTGATTGGCGCCTCTACCACTGCGCCACTGCGCCACTGCGCACAGCACGAACTTCATAGAAATGCAAAAAGTAGAATAATAAACATGCAAATAAATACTGAGTACCGGCCAGCTTTAACCTCCAAGTACACAAAATGAGAAACCATAGAAAACTTCTATAGTTATGAGTTTGACGAAAAGTTTTAATACATCAATTAAGAAGCCACCTGAAGGATGTGCGATACCAATTACACGTGGTAGACCTCGCGATCCTTTGCATTCTAGAGGTAGTTGAGACTGAACATCGTCACAAAATGTTAGTCTTACTATTCCATCTAGTTGTATATTTCTAAATAATTAAAGGATAATCCTCCATTCATAATCTGGAACTTGATTTCTTTAATAAAGCTAACAACGTACCGCTCTTCTTTATCACTTTCGCATGTCCCATTATTAGGACACTCGCATAATTCATAAATAGATGTTTCTGGTATTTGCGAATAGTCAAATGAAATCGAATTGAACGCTTCGTCGTAGAGTGGTATCAGGCCAGATCCCCAACCTGATGAATCGTCGTCGATTAGTGGAAACATATTCACACGAGCAGCACATGCTTGTACTCGAGTGCAAACAGGCAGCTGATCGGCCATCGAGAGCAATGGCAACAGCCATGCCAACACCACCACCATCAATTGCAAAAGCATCGTGAACATTGGCAACTGGGATTGGGCGTGGCAGATCGACGACTCCTTTGCATACACAAAACCTCAACGGATATCGGTGCATTTCATCTGCATCAAGTATGGTTCCTGGTAGAATGTTTTTTTTTCTTCTCTTTGTTGCAAAAATACATGATAAATTGATTTAGCACTAACAATGTGTGCATTGCATCAATTTGTGCCTCATTTTCCTCGCCTCTCATAAATTCTTCAAATTTTCAAAACCCTATAATCAACTGCAACATTATGACGATAGTTAAAATCATCGCCTTATTCTTTTCGATTCAAGTCTAATTACCCTCTTACAGTTAATCTCTCAATAGTTTTCAAAACAATGAGGGATGAACAACATCAGTTCTTTTTGAACTCAAGAAAGGAGGAAATAATGCAACAGTCTGTTTTCTGTGATGATCAATTTTGTTTGATCAATTTTCGATCTCCTATGAAGACAATAGCTAAAACATGAATGATGAAAGTTTTAAATTCGTAAATAAATTGAGGTAAGGTCATAAAAGGTCAATTGAGGTCATAGAAGCTGAATAACTTATTGGTATGTTATTGGATCAAAATGAAATCACAGATGATTAGCACAATTCGAATAAGTTGGTCACGAAACAAAACCATTATTTATTCATCAATTAAGCTCAAAAAGCCGCAACAAAACCGTAAGCATAACATAAGTGAATAGCGAAAAAAGAAAAATTAACATCCACATATGCGATGAACTTTAATGCGGTTGAGCGAATATGAACGGGATCAAGATGGAGATTGTGATCGACGATCACGACGCAACCTCACAAGATGAAGTAAGATTCACACCATGTCGTTGAGGGAATCGACTCAAAATTTCCGACGTGTTCATCACGATATTCTTGAGACAAGCAGGTGGTAAAAGTGAGTAGGGCGAATGAGCGGAACGTAGAATCTGAATCTTATGTGTTATAGTGATTTTTTTCAGTAACACCTGTTGAGAAAAGAAAATATTTTTCAACAAATATCAAATATCACTAAAGATGCTGAATTAATCGTAATAACAATTAAGTGAAGCATTAGATAATTGCAGGACGAGAACTTCAGTACAATACGATCAGTAGTACACCAGACAAAACATCTGTAGAAGCGTGTTCGAGTGCTGCTTGAGGTACCGAGTTTTGCCATTAATTCAACATCATTGAGGATATAAGAAATACATTATAACCTATCATAATTAATAGAAGATTTCAAAAATACTATAAGAAAATTCACATAGTTCTAAAGTGTAATTACTAAGAAAAACAATATTTAGGATGTGATAATGAGTTATACTATCAGATCTTGTATTGTTAGGAGCGCAGTGGTGAATGTGCCACAGTGACACGCAGGTCCAAATCAGTTCGATGCCGTATCACGTCAAACATGAATGCGTAAGCGCATTTCGCCATGAGGGATTGATCTACTCCAACGTTGATCTTATCTAATCTATTTTTGATATGGCTAACTTTTACAGATATCGAAAAATACATAGTTATGTTTTAAAGCCGCAACAACAAAGAACACTTACTACACTTCAATATACATTCATTTAAAACATAAGTCGAACCTGATTACGGTCATATTCGACGCGTACATGAATTTGACCTTTTTCATCACGTGACGAAACTATTGTTCCACCTCCAGGAGCATTTGTTGATGAGACCACCTGCAAACAATAGAAAAAGAAGAGTGCCGTCCGTAGAAAAATTTTGCTATCTACTTAAGCACTCATAACCAACAATACAGTGAGGTATAAAAACCTATGCATTCAGCCGTAATCGTATTCACCATATATATTGTATATCGTAAGACGGTCCCATTTGATTTCAACTCAAGGCAGATTTGAGGAAATAATGTTTAATTCATCTCTCGGAGTCATACATACATTTACCGACACTTAAGTTCTGGTCGAATGAAATTTGTCGATTGAGCTTTTCATATGCCTCTCGAGTAAATACAACTGATCCGCTTAATGTCTTTCAGTAAATTTTTGATTAACTAACGACATCGGTTGTTGAGTGCTTCGTTTGCTATTGCCACCTCAGTAGACGTGCTTGTTTGTTTTTCAGTTTACATTCCACTACATAACCAGCACTACTACTGTCAGCAGCAGAAAACCAGCCAAGTTTGGTCATAGGTTTATGTTTATGAAAAAAACCAGAACAGAGTTTCATTCCCTCATTCAAGTTTCTATACAAGCTTAACTTTTTCTAATTTTTTTAATGACAATAAGGCATTAGTAAACATTAATACTTGCGAAATAATATGCATTAAAAGTAAACATTACAGAATGCAACAATCGCTGCTTAGTGCATTTTTAACTAATATTGTTTAGAATTTGGAAAAAAAAACTTACGATTTTACTGGATGTGACTGGAGCGCTAGCCGTTGGTGATGAAGGAGTACCAGAATTTGCCTGACGATGACCATTACGTGATTTGTTGTTCTGGTTCCGCTTCTTTTTCTTCATTTCTTCATGATGTGGCTTAGATAAGTCCGTTGTTGGTACGACATGGCGTATTTCCGGATGCAAAGGGTGAATCTCGAAATTACTCGAAGTCTAGACCGTGATAATCTCAATAGAATAATGGAGGCTGTTGCAGAACAGAAACAAAGTTTAAAGTTGTGTCCAAAAACGTTATTCTTAACGACAAAAGACAAAATTACGTTAACCTTTCGCGATGAAAGTACACTGCCATTGACATGCGCTGCATGGTTGGATCGAAGCATTAACATTGATAGTGCATTCGGAAACGTCATCCCAGGTGGAGGACCGGCGTGTGGTCGAAGAGCCGGTGGCACCGGATATCCGTATTGTGCTCGAGGAATCTAAAATCAATTAAACAGAGTTATGGAGCGGAACAAATCCTGCTTCGCGTCCCACATAGTTCCAAGTAATGAGCGACTACAACTTCTTTGCGACTGAAAACCCCATGAACCCATGATCCGAAGAATTAACTTGTTATAGAACTGATAATGTGGAACAGCTAGAATTCAAGACAAAACATTAACAACAAACCTGTGGCGGAGTTTGTGACCCAGGTGGAACAGGAAACAGCTTGGAGAGCACTGGACTTAACTCCATCGTGATCAAACTAACTATAGCTCAACACCTTTTATCCACACATTATCAAACGTCGCCACGTTGCAATCTTATACTTGGTATTGAGGTAATCACATGAATACCAAGTGAAAAAATGATGTCGGTGCTTGAAAAATGCTTACACAACTAAACTTCGATATTAAGTGGTTTTCTACATAACTTTCAGTTTATTATTAGTAGACGAACACGAAAAAATAACATATTTTGTGATGGCATAAAACTCGAAGACATTATACGGCATAAATCTTCACCTATGAGATCCTCTACAAAAACAGCAATATGGGTAGAAGGACCTCCAGATGTACCTTCATATACTTTGAAGAAAATAGGAGTGAAACGACTTTCAGGACAATTTGCTCTGAATTTCAATCATCGTATACCTCAGATAACCAACATAAAACTCTTGTGATGGGGAACTCACTATATGATATATGATACGTTCTAGTAAACCTCTTATTATTGTAAGAATTTGGCCTCAAAATCACAAATAAGTGATTGTGAAATCGTAATAGATGAAAGAAATGTCTGCAAGTTTCATGATGTTTATACCTCATCGTTGTTTTAGAAGGAAATGCAGGGAAAAATCAACAAGCGTGAATTATTAAACACGACAAAATAAATCAATAATGGAAACAGCTAACGAACCACGAAACTTTATCAATAACAACTTTATTATAGAAAAAACGAAACATAGTCATTCGGTTTAAATCGACAATATTAATGTCACATTACAATCCGATTGATTGATGTTTGATAAGTGAGCAATGAATAGCAATCAACAATCCAATGAATCCAATGATAAAATATATGCCTCGCTCAAATTCTTGGACCCTCACCTGTATCAATGAATGTTTGATCTTTGTGATCGAGTTTCTCTTAGAATGAATAATGCTCTTACAAACATCGAAAAGGAATGACTGTGTGATAAATTGTGAAATAATCACTCAGCAATCCACATACATGAAATGAAACAGACAAATAAAAAAACAAGGCCTGATTGGAAAACTATTGAGAATCTCACAAAAAAATACGATTGCAAACTATTATTTATCACCTGGAGTAGTTATTTTAACAAAAGAAGCTGAAGAAGAAAAATAGGTTGACGATGAGTTCACAGTTTTTTCAAGAGCAGTGGGATTAATGATTTCAAGACCTTGAACAGGCGTGAACGTGACGGATGATGCTGTACCCGCAGTCTAAACAGTGATTTCATTAATATTTTAATGGATACGATCCAGTTGACATTAACATGTTTTAGACATCGATTCACCTTACTGCGAATACTTGTCACACCTCCTTGCGCACGCTGCCGCTCCATTTGTCGCTGCATTTTTTGAGACATTTTTACACGAGTTTTGTTGTCAACCACACCAGCTCTGATACGACCTCCAGAAATACCACCTGACTTTACCTATAATCACACAAACATGACCTTCCAAACGTTAAAAAAGTCGTGCAAGACGATTCTATAACTGGACAAGCGCAATTTTTGAAGTGAAATAATCCTTTACGTAGTACTAAGCAGATTTCAGTACAATGGCGTGTATAGCAATGATTATGCTTTCCAAACTAATTTCAAGCACAGAAAATTTGAAAAATCCACTCAAACAGTGCGACTGGCTCTTATGAGAAATATTTTTTAACTTTAAAAAAGATTCTTATCTTGGAGATCCAAATCTACTATAATTTCATTTAATACAATTAAGAGTGACCTGGCCTAAATCGAAACCCATATGGTCCTGAAGAACATCTTCTGTTAATTCTCCGAAATTCATACGATTGGCACTTTTTCGTAAATCTGTCATTCCCATTCTCTCCTTCATTTTACGAACACGACGTCCTAAGTATGAGTTAAAAACAAGGGTGTAGTCTTCAGCGGTTATTGAAATTATCAACAAACCTCCTCTTTTTTTACTGGCTTTATCCAACGGTTTTGGTAGCGCTTTGTTAGCTTTCACTGGTGGAGGTTCCATGAGTTTCTCCATTTTATTGCGCACCTTGACTAGTTACATATAAAATTATGCTAAAAAAATTTTTGAGAAGTAAATAAACAGAATTGCTATCAACAAGACACCAACCTGTTCTAAGAGATCCATTCCTATGGCTCCATTGGGAGACTCATGAAGAGAATCCACTCGAGCAGCAAGCGTACACTTGGAAGCAAGAATTTTAGCCGCTTTCCTGATAGAAATATATTGTAAAAATATCAGTGTATCAAGTTGAAAAATTGATTAAAATCTAATATGCGAACTAGAACAATAGAATAAAAAGGAAATAGTCCATAAATAACTAGAAAAACTAGAAAAATGAATATAAAAAGTAGATTTGACAACATTATATATAATTGAAACGACATAAAATTTAACAATATAATTTAATCGATAGAAAAATTCTTAATCAAACGACTTTTAATGCAAATTCCAAATTCTATACAATGGAATGTAGATAAACACCCACGATTTTAGATCAGGTGGCATTGACTGCACAAGAGGATGAAAGTAAACGAAGCCGGCATGCGGAAGAGTAGCTGTTGAAGAGAAACCAGCTAATGATCTTCTTTGTCTACCTAACACTTGTATGTTGCAAGCTGGCATCCGTGACAAAGGTGCTAAGCCTCCAGCTTGAGAAACCTTTGCGAAATAAAAGTATGCGAATAATGCATAACAAGTGGAAACAAACTCTCACTAGAAGTGCAGTCGTTGCCGCTCCAAGTAAATGTACAAGATTTGGAGCAATTAAAGCCATACGGAGCTCAATGAGACGATACATGGATATTCGATCCTAGATTTTGTATTATATATTTTTGAATATTATGACATATCAACAAGAGGATTATTTCATTACCGAATGAAGCTTTTCAGCCAAATCACATGCTTCCCTTACAGCATTTAATTCTTCTGGCTCTAACGACTTTCCTTGTGTAGTTGATGCAGTTACAGAGACAACTATACATGTTGCAGGAGCAAGAATCTGGCCAAGCAATTCCTGAAATATTCACTGATAGAACAGAGCAAGATTAAACATGCTGAAATCAGTCTCACATGGAGCAAACGAAATGATACATTCAGGAAAACAAGACTTTTAAGCAAATTTACTCTAGTGCAGTATATGGCAATAGTTCTACTGATGGGAACAGGATTTCATTCTTTGTAAGCGTTTATTGAAAAATCATGCAACTTATATGACGTATAACGAACAAATTATTACTGATATAAGGAACAAATCATTACTAAACTTGGTACTTGAAAGCTTACATCATAATTAATTAGTGATATTAATAACTACATTTATTAGCAGTCCAGACTTAATGATGATTTCGAAAAAATGAGATGTTGAATTAGTCCTTCATATGTAAATTACTCTGAGTAGTGAAATACATTCCAATTATTTAACAAATCAACGAATAGTTACGAAGTCGAGTATAAGAAAAAATATATGTAATAAATATTTCCCTGCGATAAATATCAGCTACAGAAAGTTACAGCTCAAAAAACGAAGCTGTTAAAAGAATGAATTACCTTATTTTGTCCTTTTGTATTGATCTCATTCCCCAGAAGTTTGACTGCTGCCAAGTATTCAAGAGGATTCGGCACTAACGTTTCTAGTTCAGGAAAACGTTTTTCATACTTATCACGCACAAATTTGTGAATAACATTTATCTCGCCGTCCAAATCAGCAGCCAACTAAAGCGAAATGTAGAAAATCAATCCAGGAAGACATTATGTTTCCGCTCATTAAATAAATATAAACAAAATTTTCTCCTTACTAATTTATGTCACTGCTCCAAGCTTTCAGTGAATAACTTGTCAAAATGGCCAATATTCGTACACTTCCAAACTAATTTAGCAATCCTTATTGCACAATAATATATGATTGGCAGTCAAAAACCACCCACACTATCTAATGAAAATATTCGAAGTCTACTAATCGAAATATTCATCAAAAACACTATGATAGTAATGTACAATTGGACACACCTTTTATTTTGTCAACTAAACACTTAACTATTGGGATACAAAATTAAAAATGTTTCCAAATTGCTTAATTAATTAATATTTAATATTGCTTGAGGGTAAAATCTGTAAATACATAACTGCTCACATGAGAAAGCCGTACTATCAAACGGTATTGAGGATCTGACTCAAGAGGTGCAGTAACGTGAACTTCATCTGTACGTTCCAATTCAGAATTCAGCGCAGATATCAACTCACGATACCTGTATAGAATCACGTGCTTGAAGAAATGAAGCAATAATAATGGTAGATCAAAACGAAGCAAATGACTAGACGGAAAAAAATAATTTGAACTAACTCGCTTGACAAAATCATTTTAGCAACATCATAGACAGAATTATATTCGCTTTTAACAGCTGCCAATTCAGTCGCCTCTTCGATATCACCTTCACCGTTCACTTCCTGTTATCATAATATTATTTTCTAGAAGAACTAAGAATTTACACAACTTACTTCCATAGCCTGTTCAAGATCATCAGCATCGTCTTCCTCAAAATCGGCCATAAGTTCTTCAGCGAGCGACATTTTTCTAACTATAACAGTAAAAAGATAGCAACAAGATCTCGGTTGTTTCGAAAACAAATTGACACACAATTATTGGAAGAAATAGAAAATCTTTGGAGAGCTAATGATTATCAGATCCCTGAATTTCCAAACCACTAGACTTCAACAGTATGCCAATAACATTTCTAATAAAACCACATAAGAGCAACTTTCAATGTTCCATGACTCAAAGACAATGTGACACCTTATTCTATTCTTTATGTAAAAAATCCAAGAAGCATAATGGATTAATCCATAATCCATAATGGACACTAAGCAAACATGCAAAACATAAATCTCGTGATCGACCAAACTTCTTGCACATATTTGCACATGAGATGCCACTATGTAACCAAGTTCACCATAAAATGCATAGATTGTTGAGTTTATATTTATATTTAGAACTTGTTGAAATATATTTATATTTGGAACTTGCTGAAACTTGAAATGAGTGACCTTTACTGAATTAATACTCTATTTGCTCAACATGGGGTGAATGAGGCTGGAGTCATATATCTCTCTATGCACCAATTTTGTGAGCATCATTCCATGCTCCTCCGCTATTTTTCATAATATTCTCTAATGTCTGGGGGCACAATGGCTGAGTGGTGGAGGCGCTGCAGTGATACGCTGGCCCGAATCAGTTCTCGTGTGCCCGGAGGCCTACCAAGCCCACTGATCCCTCCGGGAATCAGAGAAATCTGGCTAGATAACTAGCCCTGACTCGGTGAAGAATGGCGAGCTCACGTTTATAGACCAGGCTAGCACTCAACCTTCTCCAAAATATCACAATAAACACAAATGCGCTGGTTCATCGTGCCATAAGGGATTGAACGACGCCAAAGATCACCTCATCTTTATTACTTAAAATACTTAGCAGTGCTTTATCAAACCTTGATATATATGTATTATAATTCTTTGAAATATCATGTATTAGTAACCTGTGAATTATACTTACAATTGGACTGCAAACAAAGGGACTATCTAAAGACTGTTATTTAAGAATCTGTTTGACAGTAGAGAATTGGAGCACTTAAAAGATATTACATGGTGTCGACAAATTACGAGTGAAAAGAAATGCATTACTTCACACATTTACTATAAATTAATTTGATGCATTCAAATTATGATTCAACGTCATATTTATACATTATCATAAAGATATAAGGCAACTTCTCAACGAAAAATTTAAAGTACCTAACCCTTAGGGATCAGTGAAGAGGTGGTTTTCAAAGATATATTTACAAATCAACAAAGAAATACTTTGAAAAAAAACCCTATATGTGAACACAGGAGAAAGAGTTCATCGAGTGAATTGACCAGCAATATCTAAGCAGGAAAACTTAGGTAGCAGGTGTTTCCGCAACAAAAAAAGCAGAGAAGTATTCAAAATTCAAACTGTAACAATATAATTGACTGAGATAACATAGAAACAATAGCGAAATCCTCATGGGAATCTAAAGTTCGCAAAGTACAATGCCATACTTGACCCATCAATTCTAACAGCATTAGAAGAATGGTCTGACCCGATGTTACTCAATTAATAAAACCACAATATAAATTGGAAGATAAGGAAACACTGGAATGTATGCAAAACAAATTAGGTAACAATCTTCCATCTTTTTCAATTAATTAAATCGTATTTTGAAGACATCTTAAATAATTAATTCCATACAAATTGCTGAAATTCATTGTGTGTACTGCCAAATGTCTCTTTCAGTTCCTTCTTGACAATGCTTCAGTAAAACAAGCCGGCGCTGATCCACATAACGATAGTTATCTTGTACCTGGAAAGTAATTTTAAAATGGTGACATTCCAGGAAATTGAAGCAGGCTGGTAATTTTCAAGGGTTTGTTGGCATAATAGGATAGTCTGAAAAACATAGAACAGAACAAAAACACAAGAGCATTCAAATTAACCTTTTGCTTCAAAGTAATAAGATTTTCATTTTCAAGATCACGTTCAAGAAACTGTGAAAGTTGTTCAGTTGCCATTTCGAGATCCTGGAAGAATTGTAATGCCTTCAAAAAAATTGCATTTTACGAAATGAATATAGAAGCAGTGAACAAACCCTCTGATTTCCTTCAAATATTTCTGCATGATTATCTCGTTTAAGGTAATATGCAAATGCATAGGTGTACATAAGTGTTCTTCGACACTCAGACAAAACATCCACTGCTTTCCTCAAAAATTGCACCTGAATATTACTGAATATTCAGCCGTGGAAAAGAAATCGATGTAATAGGGCGTACCTCAATCCAAGACATTGATTGTAACTGCATCTGCTCCATTTTTCCTTTTACCGTAGCATATAGCTTGAAAAATGACCAACATTACCAATCATTAACAAATCATACTATGAAAACGGCATAAGATACTTTGTTTTCTAGCTTCAAACTCTGTTGATGATTCATAAAACGGTTGTAATAATGGAGATAACGCTGGAGATTGGCTCGAGAAAGCTCTTGTGCATCGCGCGCTTGTTTCGCACGTGAATCATCATATCTGAACTTTTAAACAATATGTTAGGGTGCAATAATGAATGAAAAGGTACACCAGCACCTATTACAATTATACCAACTGCTTCCATGAGGTTCCCATGGTCCTAAACAAATCCAGCAAAATTCCATGCGACATGCTGTATTTTTACAAACCATATGATTGCATCCTCCATCTTTTTCAATTGTGACCTGGATGAAGAACCTAAGATTCCAAGAGACTAATTAATTCATTATCTAATTATTATTAACAACTGAAATGCCCACCTGACACTTCGGACACTCCTTTGTATTAGCATTTATCCAATTGCTCGTTTCCGAATCATCACTACACTTTTTCAACCACAATTTCAATAATCGGCAATTTACAGGTTCATGCCACTCATGAGCACATCCGAAACAGAATCGCATGGAACATGCACACACTACAGGTCTTGGTTCTGAGTACCCCACCTGAAAAATACTAAAATAACAGTTACAAGCGTTGCATCATTCCAATTTCTATTGAGTATAAACTCACAAAAAGGAAAAATAAATAATGAAGACTTAAAATCGTTGAATAATGAAAAACAATCAATGAAATATGCAGTCAATCACTTCAACGGACTTCACCAAGTCAGTGCTGTTTGTCTTACCCGAATTTCTCTGCTGCCAACTGATTCATAGTGATTTATGGAGTAATGAATTGATGGAAACATGCAAAACACTATGACGAGACATAATTTCAGAGAAAGTGTTAAATTAAACTCCATCCAGTCAGAGAGTGGCACAGCACCAATGAGTCTAATCAAATCCTTAACGATGATGACCAACAGTTGAAGAGAATGTAAGCTTTGTATTCGCTATTAAAAACATTATTTAAGTGTTACATCTTCGAATTTGCTTTGTTTTATGAAACTAAGACAACGTGGAGTCAACCATATTACTTCTAGTGCAGCTACTAGACAAGAAAATAAACGTCGACAGAATGATGAGAATTAAGAGTCTACCACGACCACGTGTGTGCAAACAAGCTTCCAGAAAACATTTTCTAGCAGTGTCTTAAACATGTATGAGTATTCTCCACATAGACGAAAAACGATGAAAAAACTGCTTGTTTGTTTAACAGACAGCCAGGAATGAAATCGACTTGCTGCAACTATTGATCAGTGAAGCTTCTGTCGTCTACATTCTTAAGCTTCGAAATATCGGCTTACTGCAAACCTTTCATCAGTCTCTCTCTTGCAAAGCAAAACTGCATAGCACCGAACTCATTCTCAAGTTGCACAATTTGGACGAACACCAGACCCAAATCATTTTCTTCCTTTTATGGATATTTAAACAACGCTGACAAAACTAGGACCTCAACCTTGAGCGCCTTCCCGCAATCGATGCCAGGACACCACTTCATCAATCGGTTTCCTTCCACGAAGCTGTTAATTTTTAAGCGTTGGTATGCATTACGAACCGTCTCACTTTGAATATATTCCATAACCTAGAAATGTAATTTTAAAAAAATCGAAAAACTCAACAAGCGATTGCAACCTAATAAATACCTTTTCGTCTTGAATTAACAATTGACAACCATTGAAAATGCATTGTATCTCACTTGTAGCATCATTCATAATCTTTAAAAAAACAAAATAAGTAATTTAGTACGATTCATCAATCACTATTATTAATCAACTAATTAAACATAGCTATTACTTTTGTATTAAGATACATTTGCCAACAGTTGGAGCATGCCCAATGATGACAATCCAAACCACCCAGAGGTGCGACGTTGCAGCAAATGTCGCATTCCCCAACAGATGATGTTGGGGGTGGGGCAGGTTTACGTGGCAGAACTTGCGCTTTCCGAAGAAAAGCATCAGTGTCTGGGTTTTCATAATACCTAGAAAATATGGAAATCAATGAAATCAAACTTAAGATAAAACAAACCAACACAGTGAAGTTGCCCTAATTTTGCAGGAAAATGGGTCGCAGATTTTTTCAATGCGTCATAAAAATCAACCTTTCTAACAAGCTCTCTTTGTTCCAGTTGAATTTGTGAAGAAGTATGCGACAGTGACCACGACCAATTCTCAGAATGGCTGATACTTCATCAATTATTTCTATCATCTCATGAGCCAGATCATCCAGTGTCATAACCTAGACGACTTGAAAAGTAGAAAAGTCAAAATAAAACATTTAAACGTATGGTACTCTAATAGTTATGAGGCTCAAATAGGTTCGTTAATTTTTCACGCGATATGTTCCAGTTTTTCGATGAATCAAAAAGCGATTCAAATTCAACGGCTATCGGTCAGTTTAAGTAAACTTCGCGATCTCAATCTCATCATATTTAAGATTCTGATTTTAAGATTATAATCTAATCGGTGTAATTTTATCCAATATTTGAAAACATAATGCACAATTTGACCTCGAACCTCTTAGACATGTAGGTCCTGGACTTATTTCATAAAATTGGTCATTTATTAAACGGATTTAATGAAGCGATCAAGAATTTTCACTCCATGAAATATAACAGTATTTCATGGTCATCAGAACTTCAACAGTGTTACAGATTTCATAACCAAAAGATTTCCGTTCTTTACAATAGATTTCGAAGAAATCTATGACACTTAATTGAAGAGCCGCCTTCAAAAAAAGTGAACATGTCTGCAGATTTGGAAGAATTTTTTAATGAAGTGAGAATTTTATATAAATCATACTCAGTCCTTATTGTGCGCAAAACAAGAAACCCACCAAGTAAACAAAAGCAATAAAGATAGGTAGCAATAGAAACATGGAAAATGGGAAAGGTGCTAACACAATCACTAGTTTACAATGATCGCAATAATCAACTTTAGTAACTTGAAAGGAAAATTGAAAACAAGTATTTTTGTAATTTCCACACCAGTACGATTATTAAAGACATGAAAAAAAATGCAAATTTTCAAGTATTTGCTCTAATTCGTTAAGCATTTACTATTTGTTGTAATGTTTTACTTGGGATAAGATGGCTAGTAAAAATAAAAGGACTGATTTATACACGTTAAATTGTTGTAGAATAGTTGAATATCCTTAACCATATCCATCGTAACCTAGTCTACTATTGTTATGCCTGCGATGCCTCAAGAAAACAGCTGCTGCTAGTTTACAAATAAGTAAGCGTTATAATCGCAGTGATGTTGGTAATCGGATACTAATTAAACTCGAGCAATAAAATGCATTGAGTTAACATCATATCCATACTGGATTTGTTTAAAAATGAAGCAATTTCATTGCAGTGAGATGTGACATTGATAGATATTGAAAATGTTATCGTACATGATAAACAAAAGAGATTTCTGGTAACTCTGAGAATGTAATAATGAATATAATGCATTCAATTTTACGAAATAATAAAGGGTGCATAAAAATAGAGATCAAGGATTTGATTTAAACTCTGTAATTCAAGTACGGAGACTCCTTACACTAAAGAGTCACCAACACTACAAAATTAAAAGGTTAATCAATTCAAGAAAAAAGTACTATAAAAATAAATTAATAAAAAAACCTTGGCCTCAAGGTTAGGAGTTTCTTTTAAGACTTCCCGACTTGTATCCTCCTGTTCCATAGCAATTCCATCATCATCACTGACAGCCTGGACAATAAGAGAATAATTGGATAAAAATAATACAGTTTACTATGCTTACATTCTGGAAGGAATTGTCGATTGCTGAATTGAACTCATCAGAGCCCAATTTGTCGTGTTCGCTTGCGTGCGAAGAACAACAGCTTTCTGTTTTCAAAGCGCGCGACATGAGAAAAAGAGTACTAGAATGAAGGTATACATAACGAAGCAATTATGGAGAGTATCATTATCCCCGAAACGTAAAAGAATAGTATCTTATGATAGCAGAAGTGATAGAAAATTTAGTTATTTCGAACTCAGGCTTAGATTATAGATGATGTACGTACACATTTATGTAATTGCGCTAAATGTGTGCATCTCTATGTCAATACATATTTATTTGCACGTGCTCTACCTACATGTATATATCTGCAAACGAATTTGTATGCTTATATATATATATGTGTATATATATATATATATATATAT
>KN716153.1:915731-931239 GCA_000816705.1 Dictyocaulus viviparus | reverse complement strand
ATATATATATATATATATATACATATATATATATATATATGCAGACATATGAATGTACCTATATATAGATGCGAATATCTATGGGGGTGTACATGTGCCACGTTATTGGGTATACATACATGCGTATCTACCCGTACGTATAAGTATACATAAGTACACACATGTACGTTCATGTATAATGAAACGTAGGCATATACACGCCGACAAAACTAAGAAATAAATAACGAAATTACTGCTGTATTCAACCAAAACATGGCTAAAATTAATGAAGCCTACCTCATCTTCCAATTCACTACCGGAATCAGAATTATACTGAAAGTCATCTTCATATTCCTCCGCCATTCTAACGTAATAGGTCGAAATGGCAGAACTTATGACTGGAGACAACGACCCGTAGCAGTACCAAACGAGCAGAATCTTTGTAATTAGACGGATAAAGCGTGAATTATAGATTTACAAGTATTGGTGAAACATCACGAGCCAACTACTTGCATAGGTTCGAGGAAATCAAAAGTAGGCCCTGCAACGATTTCCCTGTATTTGGGTGAGCTACTTATTGAGTTGTAAACAGGTTAATAGAATTCGCTTTATTGTTAAGGACATTGCCAGTAGCCAGTCAATTTAATGTAGATGTTTTATGAGGGTGATCACTTCCATTTTACAGTACTTGTTTTGAAAGCTTTAAAGCTTTTCTTTGGTACTTGAAGTAACTATGTAAATTTTGACCTTATGTTTGTTAAGATTGTGAATGAAGTAATTGTTATATCATTGAGCATTAACTAGTATTTTCTCAGCTATTTCGTGAATAATAAGTCGTGTTTTCTATCGAAATAATGCTTTTTACGTGATTTATGATTTTATTTTACTGCTAGTTTCCATAGTATACTACTTATATTATCCAGTTGAAAGGAACAAACGAACTTTTTTTATCGGATTATTTGCACTGTTCGAGTAGTAAAACTTCACCTATTTGATTTCTATTGCATATTTATGTAATATTAGACTTTCCTTTTCCACCATTTTTCAGTACAAATTTCTCTTCCTTTGAATCAATCTACTTTTAATAACTACAGAGGTTAAAATGAGTGCTAGCAACATTAGGCGAACGTAAGTAAGTTCATAGCAATAAGATTGCAGAGGGACCTGTAGTGATAGTGTAGCAGTAGTATCAGTTTTTTTCAACCGAAGGAAAAGATGCTATAAAGGTTTGTGATGAGCCCTATTGAACGTGATGGTCAAAGGCAGACGTCCGTTGAATAGTCGTGAACAGTTCAGAAGCAAAATTAGTTCGTTAACTATAAATATATTAAGAAATAATCCCTAAATATTTTAATTATGGCGGACCATGAGAATTGAATGATAACTCAGGATAGTTTAAAGAATTAGATGAATGTTTCTGTTGAATGTTTTGCGTCCAGTATTTTACGAAGAACTAACTAAGGTCTAACTATACTTGCAGAAACTGCTTAGTGTGCAAAGGAGGATAATCCATTCCTCATATTGGACAGCTAACTATCAGGTTATCCAGTAATTTCTGCCATACCATTGTTTTATTAATTTCATTTGTATTTCAAGATCTTAATATTATTAAAAACCAGTGTGATGTGTTGGAAGATGTTCTATGAGCTTAGCTAGAGAGCTTGAACATGCATCACTACCCAATTAAATGAGAATCAAAATAAATCGGTGACAAAAAAAAGCAAAACCGATCCAAAGCAAACAGGGCAATACTTCATCCGACGGGATTTACAGCCTATTATTAATTATTGATTAATCTTATATTGATTATTAAAAACCTCTTCGAAATTCTACAGGCTGTAACCAGCATTGATTATTTGGAAGGGCAGATAGGCGGATTTTGTTTCATATGTTTCCAATACAAACAGCACAACATAAATTATATGGACCAAAATAATCTTATGGGAAATTTTGAAATCTGTATGGCTCGTACCAGTAGTTCAGATTTCTCAAGATCCATGGTAATTTCGCTTTGTTGACTGTTATAATCAGAAATGCATCTATCAAATTTACAATTTAAGAGTTTATTTTCAAAAAAGATCAAATATTTGGTAGGTGGTAATTTTGTTATGAAGGTATAAGGAAACTCATTTGAAAACTGGTTACACATGAAAAACAGTTGTATATATTACCGACACATTGGTTACTAACGATTAAAAGTAGTGTTGATAAAAGATCTAAACTGTGTTTGGATTATCTCATGAAGATTAGTGATTGTGTGATTAAGAAAGTAACAAGAACAGAGCTTGTTTATACAGTTTTCGAAATTAGATCGTAATTAGTTCACTTCACAACAACTCTCCTTATTTGTTCTGCCTGAAGAAGCTTTCTAACGTCATCGTATCCTACAGATGCAATAGGTTCATATTTTCTCTTACGTTTTCTATTTCAGACACTTATTTGTATATATTTAATTTTCTTTTTTTCATATTACATATTTTATACAGTATTTTCAACTACATAGAAGGACAGTTCTAGTCACAAATGTTCATTGGTTACTTTGTGGTTGTAATCAGAATGTATTTTGAACAAAATTAACCAACTATATGTATTTTGGCTCCTTGTTACCCTTATTCGTCTATGTTGGAGCTAGGTCAGAATTTGTGATAACATCGAGATATTGTTATATTGGAATAAGTAGATAGAAAATCCTCACATATCTAAGGAAACTCAAAATTTTCGTAGAATCTCAGTTTTAACCGCTGATATGTAGTCACATCATCTTTATCCGTTTCGTAAATGCAGTATTCTTCCTATGCATTTGCATATTCTTTTCTTCACCCATAAAGGGTTCTGAATATACGCGATTTATGTGACGCAACATTAGATGCGATTTACACGAAATGTGTTTACACCTTAATAATACGCTGTTGCTTCAACGTCGAGGAAACCCATAGTCTTTCTCGTTGGACACGTACTGCAACACCAGGGAACTGTTGCTATCGATTGTGTGCAGGAAATAATCACGAGAAAATTTCGTAAGTTAGGTTATTTACTGACATATTTCAAGAATTTGGGTATGGAATGATGCAGGACTTTTTAAAATAACTATTGCAATAGGATAGCGAACTTTTTGCCTTCCGACAGATCGATAATAAGCCGGTAATTGGCATTCGCTATCATTTTTTTGGTTTTGATATTACCGAATTTGTTTTTGCTACGACGAATTCAGGAAACTCCACATTTGGTTTATTTTATTCGCTTTCTGATCATGTGTTATTGCTTGAATTTTTCTTGAACTTCAGTGACCCTTATAAAAGAACATATTTAATGTTTTTTTACAACTGTATAACTGTGAGAACAACTTTGTAACAAAATATATTTATCTCTATTCTAGGTCTAATAACTGTTTCTTTATTCGGTATTTCAGTAACCTACTAATGTACCAAGTTTCATTAGTTAAAGCAAACTCCGTGATTATCTCATTTGCGTGGTGCTTCATATGTTAGTAATATTTGCTTAATTATGAGAACATGTGAAATACGTATTATCTTTAATCCTTTAGATCGTAAGCTCTGTCATCTATACATGCTTGTACGTTTTATGCTTTTCAACGTAGAATTCATCTTACTCTTCTTGTTGACTTTGGCGCACGTGTTTTACAGAAAGTATTTTTTAATTTGGAATAATTGTATTCGAATTTTTAGAGAGAGATCCAGCACATGTATACATCTTGATTTTGGTTTTATGTTGGTGACTACGTTAATGTCACCAAGAAGATAATGATTATACGACTTGATCCTTGTGGCTTATTATGTGTTCTTATGATATACGGGTCCGTTGTTTATGCTGACTACGTCATCACTATCTGGATGGTTATGCCAGTGTTTGGAAATTCGTAAGTTTCTTCCCTTAAGCGATTGGTTTATTGACCCATACTTTAGTACTAGACAATGGTTTTAGCTGCTGATTTCATGTCTGTATAATATGTATCTCTACTTCGAGTGTCCTTTTATCTATTCTATTTTTTGCCTGATTATTAGATATCGTGAGAAAATGACGACTTTTTGATTGTTGAAAACAGATTTGTAAGGACTTATGAGTTATTGAATTGTAAAATTTGTTATTGCTGATTTTTTTTTTGTTCTAAAGTGGCATGAAATTATTTATCATTGAATTACCCATTCTTTTATTTGTCTTTAAACAAAATGTGCACTACCATTTTTTTCGAATATTTCTGTTACTGTTAGAAAACATTACATTTATTGTTCTATCGAAGAAACACGATTGATTAGATAGAGAAATCTGATATTGCTCTGTTTGCAGCATTGAAATCATTGTTTTCTAGCATTTGGGGTGCGTTTCATATTACAATATTCAACACTCTTATATTCATGACGTTATTTTCCCATGGTCGAACAATGTTTACTGATCCAGGAGTCGTTCCTATACTGAAAAGCAAGTATGTCAAAATCATTATTGCATAGGTGTTGAGATGGATCGTTGTAGCATGCGGTGATTTTCTAAATGTCTTTAACAATTCTTGAATTATAGCACTCTTCACGATCGATCGGCTCACTTTGGTTTGTTATCTTCTTCATCGGAAGACGATTGTTCAAGTGATCGAGAAGAAATGATGTTACACAGTTGGGGTGGAGCTGCGGTAAGTTTTTTTGCAGTACATTCTTTTACGATTTCATTTCTTCATTGGTTGACTTAAAGGATGCATTATTAGAAAATAAGAAACAATATTACGTACAGGCAGATTGGACCATGTGCACTCGATGCGAATCGTTCAGACCTCCTCGTGCGCACCACTGTCGTGTTTGCCGTCGGTGTATTCGAAAAATGGATCATCATTGTAATTTTTATTTAATAGTTTTGCTATTTCCATTCGCAATTGAATATTATTTTTTGTCTAACAATCACTAGGAGATCAATGCCTCTATATTTTTTATTTAGTAAAATTCAGTAATTCTCACTTATCTTTAAAAGTGACAATTCAAATCCTCGAATTTGAATGTCGATTTTGCAAAGGATTGAACTTGGTGATATAAATGCTGAGTTATTGCTTTTTCGCGGACGATATGTAATTGATTGTATTGTACGTAACTGTGGACTGTTATTCTCTGTAATTTTGATTTCTTATCTTTCAAAGATTGTTCACTGTTCTTCTAAATAATTTTTTTTATCATTGTAAAAGAGCAGAAACATCTAAAATGTAGTATTTTTAAGAAACACCTCGTTGAGTTTTTTTAAAACAAGTTAATCTTTTTATATGGGAAAATTACACTGAATTCAACTTGAGCTTGGATTCTAAAATTTGTAGCCATACGTAGAAAATGACATCTAGGTTTTTTTTTCAGTGATTTATATAGTTCAGCTCGCAACCAAGAACTTGGTTTTTTGTTTATAAATTATAGAAACATTCATTTTCTTAGCGTTTCGAGTTTCAAATGTTTTAAAGACTTTTTATATAGTTAGTATATTACAATTTAAATGAAATTTTTAGGTCCGTGGGTGAATAACTGTATTGGAGAACTCAATCAAAAGTTCTTTCTTCAATTTCTTCTCTATGTCGGATTATCCAGTATGTACTCAATGTTGTGAGTAATTTCGAAATGTTTGAGTTTAGATATGTGACGAGTTATTGTACCAAGTCTAAGCAATTAGGTTTTGTTGTAAATTCTTTATAAGAAAACTGGTAGCTGTTAACATTTCATTTTCTGAGTAATGGTCTTATCCTGGATATACGACGACGAATTTACATCCACAGGATTGAAAGGATCAATAGGAGAGAATGTCCACCATGCGAAAGTGTATGTTTTAGTTATTCTTTCCAGTATGTTTTTTGCCGTGTTTCATTAGTATCTTCATTTTTTCTTCCATATTCTACTATAGCGAACACTTTTTAAAATGTGTATATGCTGCAGATTACACTCAATTTTTCTATCTATGGAAACTGCGCTTTTTGGAATGTTTGTTCTAGCTGTGTCGTGTGATCAGGTTCATTTTCTAGTTTTTGTATTCCACATTATCCTGTCAATATCGATTGCTTTCTCTATTGAGTGCCGCTAGAATCTATTTTGTCTTAAATGCTATCCGATATATGTAGTTTAACTACATAGTAATAACTTCAGTTGGGAGCTATTTTCTCCGAAGAAACATCCGTAGAAGCAGTGCAAAGAGGAACAAAGCACGTTTATAAACGTGGGCGTCGCAAAGGAAGGATTTCTCTCCTTAAAGAAGTTTGTGGAGGAAGTGAGTAGATTTTCTCTTTACACTGAAATTGATGAATGTTGGGAAAATATCATATATGTGAACTGATTCCTCACAGCTCATTCAATGATTGGCTTTTATTTTACTACTATTACTTCATAGAATCAAAGTATTTAAGACTCGTTGTATGCATGGCTGATTCCCTGTTCATCTCCACCAGCAACTCACGATTATTATACGAATCAAAGGACGACGAATCATCATATTGAGGTGTAAATAAGCTGTAAGTTACTCAGATGTTGTCAGCTGAACTTTCAATGTCGAATTTGAAAGCGGCTAATCTATTTTACTGTGTATACAATTACATTGGAAAAAAAGCACTATACTAATGATGAATTTGAAAGAAAAAAATTGAGTGTTTCGTGTTTTCGAAACTGCTCATAAATGATACAACCGGTTCAATTGAACCAATGTAATTGCATTCGAGAATATACACTTCCCTGCGATGTTTCATAATTGCAGTCATAATATGATATTTTAATATTTCAATAAGTTTCAAGAAGGTCTGTATCAGTTTGACTCAATGTTTGTTTCCTTCTGTATCGTATTTACGATCTCATGTTACTTTGTTTGTATACATAATTCTTCTCTGGCATTTTGATTGTGCATCACTATCATTTTATGGATTTGATGGTGTACTGTAAATAAACAAAGTTCTTCATTTGGTATAAAGATTGGCATCGTTCTATTGATTAATAAGTTAAGCTCTTACGCCATTATTTTGTTAACATTAGCTCTTATGACCCATCTAGTTCCACTGACACTAGCTTTGGAAGCGAACGCAACCAGCGGCCAAGGTATTTACGGAACATATGTACTGGGCGCCCCACTTCTGGGCAAAGACTTTAGCCCAGATAAAGTGCTTAAAAATGCTGACAATGCTTAAAAAGAGCAAAATTAGATGATTCGGTAACAATTTTTGAAATCCCCGCAGATTTTTCAAAACACCAGCCATTTCTCAACCGTCTTGTACGATCGCCTGTGCATGATGAAATCGTGCATTGTATGCTTCAACGGGAGAAGCAATGATTGTGTAAGGTCAGGTATAATATACCTGATTTAATGTAACGTTTGCGGTGAGGAACATATTGGTAAAATTGGTGGTACCCCATGTATTAGATTAAAGGAGCACCTAGAAGGAAAGAAATAACTCAAGTTGAACACCCCACTAAGCGCACATACGATTGGAAACTATAGCGCGGTAGATTCCAAAATCAAAGTTGAAATCCTTGCGCACGATACACGAGCACCAGTGCGAAAGTTTTTGGAGGCGCTTTGGATAAATACCAGAGTCCCAAAATTGAACAGAGAAAACGAGTGACCCGTGGATATGCATGATGTAGCTCCCCATTTATAAAGCTGACGTTCCGACTTGATGCCAGATAGTTTCTATGCTGTCTCCTTAAGTGCTTGCTTTTATCAAATAATGGAAGAAATTCATTTTTGGGAGAGTGGACACTTAGAATAACGTGTTTGCTTGGCTGCAAGCTTGAACTTCAAATGAGGAATTTCTTACGAACTGTTAACGATGTTTAACTGAATAGATTGTACAACTGATGCAGACTTTTTCCGGGCCCTGAAGGATGTGATTCCATTTCATTTTCCTGAAGTCTCAAAGCATGAGTCAATCGGTAAATAAACTTTAATACTACGGACTGTACTTATCGCTGCTAACGAATCATAGATCAAGACTAGGATCTGCAGAACTCACTGTGGACCCCAAAGAGAAGGAAATCGTTGAGACTGATGATTTTGAAGTTCTAAATGACATGTATATAGATGAAACCTCATTTCATAGAGGCATGCCATATATCGATTCAATTGTTGAATGGTAGTGTTTCACCGAATCATACGAATCAACAACAGTGCAGTTTGACCAATACAGTACTTTTACTTGTATTAAAAATTAAAATTAGTTAGACACTTCCAAGAAATTCTGAACAGGGATTCACAGGTATAGCCCAGTTAGGATTATTACTACTGGTTCTAATTATTTTCATATCAACTTTGTTTCCCAACCCAATCACTCATTACAAATAATAGTGGTGAATAATCGAATATTTAGCATTTTTAAGTTCGAGAAATTTATCAAAACTTTAGTGGCGCATTGGCTGAGATGATCAGAGAAATCTGGATAAGAGAACCAGTATATATCCCTTCTGATTTGTTTTATGTGTTGTTAAATGATTTTGAAAAGTTCATCATTCAAATAAGTAGCTATTGGTTTGCCACTGAAATAGAATGAAATTTATTAGTGCTTCATTAACAAAAGTATACTCTTTTATTGACAAAATTAAAGCTATAATCACTTATCATAAAAGTTCCAACTCACATAATATGTGACAAAAGATTTCAAAATTAGCATTACACTGGGTGCCGTCAATGCGTTGTATTTTGACAGTAGTGCTTATTTGTTTGTGAATATTCGCATAAATATCTGTATAAACAAAAAAAAAAGATAAATAACGGTATGGCTTCATTGTTGATAAGTTGCGGTCGCACTGCCAGGTAGAGCTGGCCATAGGGATCATCCATACTACAATACTGAGAACTATCGTCGATCAGTACTGTATATAAAAACCTTAAAAGTATTTGTCAACAAGGAAAGATGGAGAGAGATAGAAAAAAATTTCACTATTGATCCGTAGAATTATAGAATACTGTCGAGTTTAGCGAGTGAAAATATGTTGCAGATGAACACGAAAGGACTAGGAATCGCCGAGGTCATCACAAAAACGGCTGATGAAAATAATTTCAAGTTTAATAATGCAGAGTTATGGAGCATGAGTAAATGGAAGGGATGGTATGAGTGACATAAGGGTAGACTATGTGCAAAATACGATAAAGGAAGGGGCGTGAATGCAAACACATGCAATGTACAAACATGGTCAAAAGTGAATTATTGACTAGAATGGACGGTGAAAAGGAGAACGTAGCATTTTGTTCTAAGTAGTTCGAGGAGACAAAATATAATAATTGGGAAGAAGGAAGAAGAGATTAAGAAATCACCGGAACGGATGAAAACCGCGGATTGTATTGTGGAAAACAAATGTGACAGATGGTAAGGAGACTACGACAGCGACGATGATGCAGCGAAGACGATTATACGTGATGGCAAGTGTACCGAAGAGTGAAACGTTGAGTACAGAATACACTAGAACTCAGCAAACTCTTTCGAGCACTTCTCTGTGCCAGAAATGCGAAGCGGCTCTTCTTCGTAATCATCAAAATTCGACGCGTCGCCAGGTCCTCGACACTTAGGCAGAAACGGAGCCTCTACCTGTAATATATTTTAGGAATATAAGTAAATAAATTCCAAAAAAAAAACAAGCTACTCAATAATACACATTGTGAAATCATAAACTACCGTAGCACGTTTCGTTGAAATCTCTTCATTTAGTGCTCTTTTATCGTTTGTAATATTTTGCACATTGTGCGACCAAAAAAGGAGCAGCTTCAAGTGAATGCTCTTAGTTTTGCATGAGATAAGTACAACTATACCTCACAGTTACGTGACACTAACCATGCCAAAGCGATCAACATATAAACCACGACAGTTAATTTTGTCGCATAATCGTCCCAGTGTAAATCTCGGCCACAAAACAAGCATATCCTATCACGCTCAAATATTTTCCCTCATTTGCAACAGTCATCAATGTTACTTTTTCCACACTCGAAGAGACGTAGTTAAGAGCACTTCACTTTGTTATTTCACTCACTTTTAATCAATATTTCTAGAATATCGACATGTTCGTCCAGATAGTTTGGCTGTTTTTCTCAATTATCTAGGCCTAATAAACAATTCAGCGCTCGGTGACGCTATGCGCAGTTATCAATTGAATTCGAAAAACAACTAGATTATGCTGTTTGTTCTGCGAAATTTCTTAAATCTAAAGTACTGCGTCAACTACGTGTTAATCTGACTTTGCATAAATGAGAAACTCGAAGTTAAGTCTCTTCACCAATCTCACTAGTTAATCATCTAATCAAACACAAATTAGTACCAGATTCTATACATAGTATTCCGAACGATGACATATTTGATTATAGCGCTGATCGCAATGTCGTCAAAAAGTTGACCAGCACTAATTAAACCGGTTTCATTCCAACGCTTTAATTATATTGAAAATAACACTTTGTATATTCACTAGTTCAAAAACCTTTCTATTTTTCTATTTTCATTTATATATTGAAGGATACGAACGTATTACGGTAGTTTTTGATTATCTATGACGTTATGATATGTCTTGAAAACAGCAGCTGTTGTATCATGTTCTAGTACCGAAAGTGACTACATAAGAACAAAAGAGTAAACTGAAAATCATGCTAATTCAAAAAAAGAATAGTGTACGTCAGTACGAAAAGCAACACCACTTAGCAGCATGCGATTGCTAATGAACATAATTGAAAAGAAAAAATAATCTGGGAGTGGAGAGTAACCTTAAAAATCGGCGAACATGTCCGCGTGGTAGTTTTCGGAGGCAACAATCCACTGTTCATTATCCTTGATCTCCTCGACAAAATGTCGCGTGTCGTCCGGACCTTCGACACGCGGATAGAGTGCTTCGAAGAATCGACCCGGTTCACACTTTGAGAATGATGCCGGAGTAATCTACACACGAGCACAGTACGTCCGAACACACTACGGAAGCAAAACAAAACTCATGCATGAAACCATCGGAAAGCAGCGCCACCATGTGTATAAATCACTTGCATGTAATAAGCATAACGCATCTCGTCACAATTCTAATGTGCTAATCGTTTCTAACTAAGAAATAGCACTTCAAAATACGCAGGTTTGCCATTCCAATTTCAACACCGTAAAACAACTAATAATATCATTCTGAATTGAGATGTCGACAATCTCAAACGGATATGTTTTCAAAATTGATCACGTATATCTAAGAATCATAGAAAATCCATAAAATATTCATTTCGTTTAGTATTATTTGCTCAACTACTTGTGACAGATCAACAATCGTAACAGTTACAGTACTCTAAAACCACATAAAACAGCCAAAAATGTTGCACAAACAACATGAATGTAATAAGTCTATCATCATTGATAATAGAATTAGAGTCTGAGTAAGGTGTTGAACATCTGATGCTATTATGATGATCTCAATTCAGAATGTCTAGTATGAGTTAGTGAGTATGTATTACGGTATTGATACACATAACGGAATAGCAACTCTGCAGAGCAGACTCGTACAAGTTACAATGTGAAATTTCATTCATGTATATTTGAACTTAAATATCGTCTTGTGCAGTTAGTGAAAAGATGGGAATCACAAATGAACTGATTACCTTTCGCTGATATATAGCTATCCAATCGGTGCTACCGAACCATTTGTGGTTTTTGATATCGGCGACACCGTTCTTCAGGTTTCCAAAACGCTTTGTGAGATCGACTTGAAGTAGGTTCTTTAGCAGATCCTTCAGCTCATTTGAGAAATGTGACGGAAATTTCACCTAGAATTATTCTAAACTATCACTTTTGTCTACAATTCACATCGCTTTCCTCAACTGAAAACTTTAAGAAATGCTATTGCACTTCTCTTTCCTTCTGAAAACATAAGAGGAAGCTTATATGAACATTGTCATTTTCACAAGACATAACTTGATAAAATATCTATTTATCTAGTACTTTTAAGACCCTAAAGGATCGAATCGTTTGAAAAAAAAGTCAGATGCTTTTAGCTGGGTAGCGTTCAATTCTTTTCAATTCCCTGTAAAACGAAATGAGATCGGAGAAATCCAACGCAGCAACATGAAAGTATGTTCAACTGATTGGTCATTCTATTCAAGTATAAACGTCACATAGTGGAAATATGAAAACAAAACGACGAGAAATTCCTTTAAAAAATCATCTTATGTCGTTGACGACCGGTTACGGTAATGATACATTACGAAGATTTGCATAAAATGCAAACAATTGCTCAAAAATCTCAAGTTTTTTCATGTTTGTAGATCATAGTAAATACATTATTTATGATACGTAATTAAATTTTCAACATGGTAGTTCTTCGATAGACGACAGAATCAGTTCTTCAAAATGGATTGTAATCGAACCCAAAACAAGTTAATTCTTAACATGTTGCAAATTGACGTACTTACCAAGAGATTGACATCGGATACAACACTCTGTTTAAAGAAATCTAATCTTACTAGAAAATAATAAAAGGTATTATGTTGTTTCACATTGGCAGAAGAATACTCACAACTATATGATGAAGTGAGAAGAGAAACCTTGTTTCGATATAATTCTTACCTTTCCACTAACGATTTTTTCGTAGATCTGAATGGGCTGGTCGGCAAAAAACGGAGGATAACCGGCTGCCATTTCATAGATCAAAACTCCAAGCGCCCACCAGTCGACAGCTTTATTATAACCCTGAAAAAGTGGTCAAAAATTATCAATGTATGATGTATGGCGGCTATACAGCATAGCCCTCAGCGCTTGCATACAAGAACAAGAACGTGAACGAAAAAAATGGTAAGACTTAAGAAATGTAACGATTCTTTGACGGCGAAATGTAGTTAAAATTTTACATTATGTTACCTCCCATTACCCTTGCAACTATGCATTTCTATTACAGAGAAGCCGTTCTTGATAACTGATCTTTAGGATATGAAACACTTAACGAAGACTTGCTGAAGCCATGCTATCGCTCAATCACAATCTCTTCAACGGGATTTTGATAAAAATTTTTATTTCCAAGATAGGCTATGTCTTAATCTCGGCATTTGCTATTGAATCATCTTCGCTTTTTCTTTTCAAGCAATAACACAAGATTGGTATGTAAGCCTTAATGAATAATGGCTAACGTTTCAACGAAATCAACCTCCTCACAGCTAAAATTTTCGGGCGTAATGTTTTCTTTATACGTTAAATTGAAATTTCCATAGTTCTTATATGTCAGAATAAAAAAAATCAAATATTAAAGTTAGCAACAATCTCCTAGAATTTCGAAAATATAGGTAGTATATATATAAAGTCAGTGGAAGCATTGGTGGAAGTGCAATAGTGACACGCATGTCCTAATCAGTACGCGACAGCTCCCCGGTATATTAAGTCGACAGGGATTGATCAATGCCAAAGTTTATCTTGTGGGTCATTAGAACGTTTTAGAAAAAAATTTGTTTGGCTGTCTACCACACCTACTAATTGAAATAGAAACATGTAAAGTTAATAACAACGGCTTTATGTGAAATCATATAGATTGCTCATAATAAACGTATACTCACTTTAGAAAGAATAATCTCCGGTGCCAAGTACTCCGGTGTGCCGCACAACGTCCACGTACGACCTTTCACCCGTTTCGCGAATCCGAAGTCAGTGATCTTAAGCATTTTCATTTCCGTATGATAATTAAGCTTTGCTCACTATAATGAGCAAAATTCAGTTTACAACTATCTCGTGATCATTATTTACTTGCGAAGAAATTCAAACATTAGAAAATGTTTATCACATTCATTGTGTGCAGAAAAAAAAACTGATCAAACAACGAAATGATTGTAGAGCAAATAACTACTAATCAATAACAACAACAGAGTTTTAAATAATCTCGACAACACTTACTCGTATATAAGTCAACCAATAAAAGAAATATAAACATATAAATAACATCAATCGTAGCTACCTTTTAAGGTTGATCAATAGAAAATTGTATATATTTTTCAACGTAAAAATAATATCATAATGTGTTTAGACTTTAACTTAATTTTTCTTGTTCATATTCGTGAAAAAAAATAGTAGACTCAAAACAATTAATGTTTATGTTTTAAACACGACAGTTTTCTTTCTAAATTGTATTTCTATGAGAGAAAAAACCGACCTTAAGATATCCCGTACTATCAATTAATAAATTCTCCGGCTTTAAATCCCGGTAAATCAAATCGAGGGAGTGTAGATACTCGAACGCCAATACGATTTGTGCTGCATAGAAACGTGAATGGGGTTCAGAAAAGCTGAAACAATATCGTCACGTTTTTTGTGGCTGTATAAACTTTTCTTTTCATATACAACTGCATAGGGACGCTTTTTAGGAATAATAAATACTTGTTCTTTTACTCTTTGTTGTCCTCTTTTTAGTTTCTCAGTTAATATTTGCTCAACCAAGTTAAAGACTGTGTAGTATTCCAAGTAACAATTTCCTCACTGAACAAAGAACAAAGGTATCCCCATTGAGGAATTTTGAGTAAAACCACCATTAAGTAGCAACTAAAACCTTTCGAGATGTTGAGGTTATACATGATTAGAGGCACCGTTGAAACACCCAGACAGAGTGCCAGGAACTATTACTGAATTAATGTACTAATAATTACCATGCAGACTTACCGTCCGATCCTGCGTAAGTGAGAAAACATTTCGCCTCCTGAAATAAATTCGAGCACCATGTACAGATTTGAATTATCCTGAAAAAAAAATAGAATTTAAGTTAGTATAGGGCAAAAGAAAACAAACTTTATATTTTCATTTTACTAAAAAGAACTTTGAGCCTATATGGAATCATTTCTATCCAGACTGTAAAAAAACACTACTACTAAATATCTAGCTAATTACTTTGTTGAATGGCTTTGTCCTCTTCGATGATTCGGCCGTTCATTAAGCCAGAAAATCTAAGTACTTTTGGTGAACCATTCCTTGATAAAACAGGAAGTAGATAAACTTAGAAGACGGTGAATAGAGTTAATGATGAATTCACATACAAAGAAATGTTGTGCAGTAGGTAGTGCATTACAACTCAAAGTCAATTTCCAATTTGATTGCTTGCCCAAGCAAATCAAACAGCTCATTTCTTTTCAACTTTATATTTGTCACAAAATTGAAACGTGAAAGAAGAACACTGATCTGATAACAGCTTGTCACTGAAGGTCACTGTGGAAACTAGACCAGCGTTCGCA
The DNA here is from genome assembly GCA_000816705.1 of Dictyocaulus viviparus. NCBI lineage: Eukaryota > Metazoa > Nematoda > Chromadorea > Rhabditida > Metastrongylidae > Dictyocaulus > Dictyocaulus viviparus. The sequence continues at coordinate 916,095 of KN716153.1, read as the reverse complement.
TTTTTCTAAGCTCGCATTCAACCACCTATACGATATCACTTTGAACACGGATGCATAGGCACATCCCGCCACAAATGATTGATCAACGCCGAACCTTATCTTTTCTTATCTTGTGTTAGGTTATAAAAATGTTCTTATTGTTCTTAAAGATTTATGGGGCGCTACCAACCTGTGTTATCGGTGTTCATGCTAGGCGATCACTCAATGGCTTTACCAATTATTTCTAAGTGGGTATCATTAAGAGCAGTGGCTCAGTGGTAGAGGTGCCGCAGTGACACGCCGGCGATTCAGTTCGTGGCCGCCCCCTAGGCCTACCAAGCCCGCCACCCCCCCGGGGGCCGGCGATTGGCGCCACAGGGGGCCG
>KN716153.1:905495-915558 GCA_000816705.1 Dictyocaulus viviparus | reverse complement strand
CATGAATGCGGGACGCATCCCACCACAAGGGATTGATCAACGCCAACAATTATCTTATCTTATTATTATCATTAAGAGCACTCGCCCGTTAATGGGTTTGATCTAGTGATCAGATATCGACATTGTATTATATAGGCACCTTTTTATTTCGCATCAGCCTTCATATTGTATTCTCTTTTCAAACGTATTCTCAATAAAAAATTGGCATAGCATTCTTTAACATGTAACAATACACATATGTGAAAGAAGCTAAATAAGCAAATACGGAACTAATATAATTCTTCATTGTTATGTATTTATTAACTAGAGCAGCATAGTGCAGTGGTAGAAGGGGGCACAGTGTGAAGAATGCTCGAATACATTCCACCTGGGTTCAAGGCTCCACCGAGGCAAATAGACCTTTCATACCTCAAGAGTAGGTTAATGAATACCAGAATGATCTGATAGATTAATCACATCATTGGTTTGACAACAGAACGGTACAGGCATTGCATAAAAATATCACTATAACATGAAGATGAATTGGTGGCGCATTTTCACAATAAAATAGATAACGCCTCATTCTTATTCTGTATCTGCACATATTCTTATTATATTATTATTATTCACGGTGGCAAACCGTATCCAAAAATGAAAAAATTTAACTTCATTTCTACAAGTAGAAATAGGTATGGTGCTATAATTGACAAGTGATCGAAAATGATAGCAAGGAGGTAATGAGAAACTACTGAAACGAATCTCAACACACAATTAAAATGTAAATACAAAGTAAAATAGAGCATTGAAAAGCGAAAAGACAACTGAGGAATGCCGTTATTTTTATTTACATCCCGCACACTTCCTCAATGTTTTCCATGCTTCAACCATAGTACTTATAAATTATACAGTTTTTTGACTTGAAAATTACAAAATCTGCCAAAAAAACTCTATAAACTTTGTTAGGAAAGGATGTAAGCATCATATTCATCGCCCATATTACTGAACTATATATTCTATTTATTACCGAACTAATTCCCCAATGGCATTATTCTCACATTTCGTTTGAAAATAAAATGAAAAGATCTACCTACCACTCACTACAAAACGAATGTAAATTCTTATAAAAATCGATAACGTAAATTGTATGAGATTATTTGAATCGAATAAGAGCATTGGATAGAATTTTATAATACAAAACTGTGGAAATAATTATCTATTTTATTCAATAGTGCGATGAGCTATAAATAGTATTATTCAAATGACGCACCTTGAATGAATACTGCATGTTGACAAGGAACGGGAAATCGATCGCCTGTAGGATACGCTTCTCGTTCAACGTGTGCTCCACTTGTTTGAGTTTCACGACCTCAATAAATATTGCACATATTCAAAATGAGCGAATGAATATAAAGAAATAAACACAGACGTTTTACTAGTTGTAATAATATGACAAAATAAAGTCATTACACAACGTTCAAAGACTACCTTTTGCTTGTCTAAAATCTTCATTGCAAAATAGTTGCCGGTCTGTTTGTGCTTCACAAGCATCACTCGCCCGAATGAACCGGTACCAAGTGTTTTGATACGGTCGAAATCATCAAGAGCGGCTGTATTCTAAAGAAAATTTAAAATTTTTACAGCTTAAATATTTGGAGGCATTCAGTATGTCTACCAACTCCTACTGCATTCATAAGCATGAGATATTCAGAAGAGACCCTTATGTATATAGAATTTTCATTCAGAACAATGTTTCGTAAATGTCCTTCACCAAGATCAAATAGCGAGTGGAATCGACATAGCTTCAATGTTGATTCAACAGCTTGCTGATTTATTAAACTTTTTCGCATTAATAAGCATATTCCGAACTCATATGATCACGGCTCTTAATACCCAAAAATGTTTAAATTTCTTTCACGCAAAAGTATACCGGAGAAAAAAATGTGTTGAAGTGGTCTTCAGAAATTTTCATCGTTTCGCTTTCTATTCAGGCAGAGTACAAATCAACAACGATTAAATGGCAAGATATAATTGAGATACTTTTAGAGCTAAATATTAATAGTCTAAAATAATGAGGATTTAGTGGAAATTAAAGAAAAATCGGACAATTCTAGCAGCAATCATCTCGTTGGTTTAAAGCACGTGTTAACAACAACAGTTCTGCAGCAGCACTAACATGTGCAGTCAATGGTTATTATTGACATGTGAAAATGGAATCTGGTTTAATTCAGGACTAGCGCCTGGCTGGAACAATGTCATTTCTTTGGAACGCCTAATGTCCAAAGCACTATGATTCTCGACCAAACACATTGAAATAGAATTGTTAAATTTTCGGTATTATCATGATGAATGACAGCTTCAAAAAAGCGAGTTAGACTAGACTCTTAAATATGAGTGAAAACTAAGTGAAAACAGGTTAAAGAAACGAAGACAGAATTCGATTGACGGTGGAATGTAACATAAGAGCATAGAGAAAGCAAAAGTAAAAAGAAGACATAGCAGGTGTTATTGCACACTCCTAGCAGAGTGGCTAGATCTGGAGAGTAAAATGTTGAGGATTATTATGTAAATGAATGCACGAATATGAGGACACGTCCAATCTACTCCGAGATGCTGACGACTTTTGTCATTACACATATTTTTTAGAAAGACTCATTTACACACTTGTGTATGTCATGACATAAATCTTTTATTGAAAACACGAAAGAAATGATTTTAACCATTGTTACACTAAGTGAACGACATTACCTAATTTACAATGTAAGACGAATGAAAAAACGTTCCAGAAACCGCTGTTGACCCGTATTTTCAGAAAATCAAACTATAATGTGAGGTGAAATTGCTGTGTACTTAAATAAGCTTTAACGTTGGTCAATCGATAAGTGATGTGTGTGTGCCAGTCGTTTGCCGTAAGCACGATATAGTGAGGTTGTCAAAGTATTAATTAAAAAGGTATACTAGGAAATATACACTGATACGTTATCATAAATTACACGTTACATTATATAATTTACTATCGAAAGAATCTTTAGCAGAATTTCCAACACCATTCCAAATCCTCCATTAAAATTCGAATTCTTCTTTAAACTAAAAAAATATGCTCCTTTTTCCTTTTACAACACTAAATTCAAACGAAAAAAATGGGCATTTTACGAGAAGATTCAGAAAAAAACAACAGCAATAAGTTTCTGCTTTTTACTTCACTATTAAACCCAACTCTATGCAATTTCCCTCCTGCCAGACGTAAAATGTTCTGACTAGATAATTACAGAGTGAGGAGTCTGACATTGAGGCAAACGTTTCTAGCATATTTGTCTCTTGAGAAAATTCGAATTACACTCAAAACGAATATTTGGACAGCCTCGTAGTTGAACATCGAAAGCATTTGTAAAATTAGCTGCCACATTTTCAAATTCTCACATCATATATGGTTTCTAAGCACTATTCACCTTCGTAGATAACTCATTCGCTTTGTTTCTAAGCTTAAAAACCCTGCTAAATGCTCCTAGCCAGTGAAGTTTGTTAAAACATTGAGCTGAGAAAATTCTCTCTTATACAATCCACACCTTATTTCTATTTCTCTCAACGACAACGTTTCAATTTTTGCCATACTTTCAACTTTTTTCCTTTATCCACAAAGAGATTTAGTAGATTTAAGATCAAAATTTAAGAAACAATTGGTACTCTGAGTCACACTCTGTATTCTTTTGGACTACGTTAATTATGACTAACTCCTAAAAATATGTATGCCTCAAATATTGAGAGCACTCCTCACTAAATAATCGATAGCCCTCGAATTCTACAAATACATATATTAATGTTTTTATTATCTGAAACTTTGTATAATAGTCTCATAGTATACGCTAGAATTTCATCTATTCAAAAAAAAAACGTTCTCGATTCTTTGTACAAATTTTGTTAGAACAAAATTCTCGTCATATTGTCGCAATCTAAACTGAAGCTCTTTATGTAAATTTTTTTGCATGAGTGTACGATAAGCCATTGATCGAAAAACTTATTTGAAAATACTATTCATCATTACATGGACACTTTGAATAACAAGTCGTTATGTATTTAGTTTCTATTCAAACATTGCTGTTTCTATGATGTAATCTTTCTTTTTTTTTGATTCACCATAATGCCCTTAGCATAAATCTACATATAACTCATCCAAGCAAAAGATCCTCTTTCTACAAACATATGAAAGTTGGTTCGACATTGAGCTTCATTCTTACTGTTTTCATTTCAATTCTACAACAATAAGGCATTACAATGGAATAAAGTACCTCATTTTATAATTATGCTACTGCTATTGATTGAAATAGTTAGTTTAACGGCATTTAATTCTGACTATTGTTTAACTAAATCTTTAATTACCGATTTTTAAGATTGTATACACAAAGGGCTACGGCTATAATCTTAAATATCAGCTCCTGATTACTTTACGATAAAACTAAGAAGAATATGCAGACTTCTGTCCTTGTTAATTATTAAATTAGTCTTTGTTGGATGAGAGGAAGCATTCATGTACGAGATACGCGTGATGAGTGAATGGCTAAAAGGCGCACCCAGTAGAGCGAGTGACAGGGATAAAAATAGCTTTCATCGCTAGATCAATATTTACCTCGAACTGCAGGACAAGACAAGATTAATGACGCTGAAGAACGGAGAATAAAAATGTCTCGCATGAAGAATATTCGATTTTGACAATATAGTACGAAAAAGAGATGTACGATGTGGTGATAGCAGAACGATCTGATTTAGACTCGTGTAAAATTAAAATCCGTTACAAAAAGAAAATACTTCAAAGATAGAGAACAAAAGAAAAATAACAAGACTACTAAGGAAGCGATTTAAAATCTAACGACTGTACATAAAACAAATCACATATACAAAACGAACGGATTATTGGACTGAAAATAAAAAAAAGAAACAAAATGTTTAACCAGAAAAAAATGTCAAAAACTTAATAGAATTCTAGCGTTTCTATTCTAGGACAAGAAAAGAGGAGAAAACCACTCACTTGAGCTGGATTCTCCCATCGTTGCTTGAAATCCTCACGAGCTTTGTCCAAAAATTCTTTAACTAAAATATTCTGATTGTACTTGGATTAATTTAAAGATTTTCAATAGAAATTTAACACCATATGACTGAGCTAACAGGGATTGGATTGCGATGGCGAACGCACCCCTTCGAGAATATGCCCAGCACGGCGCGTCTTCATTACTGGGGTACTGAGGTTAGCGCATGCGTTAGGATACGTATAAAGCAGCTTTCTAAACTCACAAAATTTGATCTGAAGTTTCTTGTTGCTGGAGGACATATCTTGCCTCAGGCTGGCATGGACGGAGCACCCGTATTGGGTTGGCGACCGCGACGCAACCGCTTCGCGTGCGTTCCAACCCTCTTGCTCCTCGCACCCTTACCCTCTCATTGCTAGCGTCATCAGTACATGTGCTTATAGAATCATAGCCTTCATTTAGCTAGCTGATATGAGACATTGTCGTACGACTGCCTAGTGATGCAAAAATTTTAAGATTGGAGATGAACACGGCAGACGAAGATGACTAGTAGGAATTAGAATCGGAAACAGAACAGCGATATGAATGTACCCTATCGGACCGTACTAAATGACGTGTAAAAACTTGCGTTCTTCTACCGATCCTCATTAGTTCTTGTCTAATTAGTGAGTCATGTTACTCACTGATCTTTGCGCTCCTAATGAAATTATGATTTGAAGGAGCAAATCTATAGAAATAAATTGCATTCAAAAGTGAAACAGAACTCCATGCTAAGAGTTCTCTGCTTGGTATTCAAATCAACTGTATCTATGGAGTATTTCGCTGAGCACATTCAATTTATTACCAACGCATGTGCCTTCCTTAAGAACATCATAAGTAAAAATGTTTCACTTTTTAGCATAGTTTTTATTACAATACTGCTGTGATAAAATCATTATCCTTTATGAGGAGCAAAGACTTATGATCAAAAATCAATATGATGATACTGAAACGAATCATACGCAGATCATCGTCATCATCATCATCATCATCATATTGACTGTTAGTCGATTCGTCTATGTTATAAAAATTTCTCGGATAAACGCACCAACGAGTTCATGTCGCATTAAAAAAAAACCTAATACTAAATCAAAATAGACATTCGAAAAATTCTATCCAACATATACTAGGGAAAAATAATTAATTTGATGTAACGTATGGAAGACGGCAAGAAAATGTCGCTTCTGTTAATTGCACTACTGGCAAACAAACGGACGACACAGTTTCGTCTATGATTCTCTTTCCCATTAGAGTAATAGAAAATGAGGGAAGATTTGCCTTAATCTTAACAGCATGTCATATTCGACGACATGGTTCTATGCAAATCGATTAAGTATTCTAGCTTATTCGTCCACATATTTCAATTCCAATTGATCACATTGAAACGTGATGAAAGTAAACTCAAGCGTGATGTTACACAATCGATTTTTGACAACTGCTTTCTGAGCACCGCGTAAGACCACAATTTCGCTGATGTTGCTAAAAAATGCAAATTTCATATAATATATTAGGCTAACTTTGTTCTTTTTTCTTTCTCTCTCTCCCTCTCTCTCTCTCTATCTCTCTCTCCAATATGACCGAAATTTTTGTCAAAATTCAGTGCGACAAAGAATAGGAAGAAGTATAAAATCAACATCTATTCATATAATACTCTCCATAATGACCTTTATTCTTAATGAACTTTCATGTAATTGTCCTTCCTCAACAATATTAAATTTTAACTACTTCAAAATAATACTAAGATTTGAGGAAGCAAAACAACATTACTGCTTAAGATTTCTTACTCTAATTATTCCAGTGAGTGAAAAACTTGCCACGAAAAATTGATTAGATGTGCCCGACAATCCAATTATAAATTAACATCTTCATACAGAAATCTCTCGGAAATCAAGCTAGCGTTTTGGTTGATATTAGAAAATCCCAGCGATATGTTGCACAGTCTAACGATTATGTCGAGGACGAAAGTGTACTCACAGGAAAATATGCCGTCATTGATGTTATACGTTATGTCGATAGAAGGCCGAATATAGTTTGTAGAAACTATTGGCGGTAATGTGAAAGAAGCCGATACATCACAATCATCAGTGTTGTCGACTTCTGTTTCTTCGGCAGCCATACAGCTTTCAGAAGTAGGTTCTTGCATCGAAGTGAGCGAATGCAACAAATCACCCAAGACGACGGACCACAGCTGACGGATACTAGGCTAGGTCGCGCCAGACGAGATTTGAAGAAATCACGGCACCACCTGCTGCTATTCCACGATAGTGTTTCACTTAGAACATAAAACTTGGCAACACGTCAGTCGTACATACATCACTACTTACGACCCGCGCGATCTGCAACAACTGCTCGCTCCCTCCTGCTTCACATTAAGCCTCACAGAATATTAAGAAATAATGAAAGTGCACACTTTCTTCAAGATGTAATACAGTACATTCATCTGTTAACACGATAAGCATACCATTTTCTAGCACTAAGTAAAACCGATAAAAACGTATTGAAGAAAAGAAAGGCGCGGTCTATACAGTACACTATGACCAAATAATGATTTGATCTATTTTTTTTTGAAGAAACGTCTAATAGAGTAGATTTTGACAAACCCTATCAAATTAGCAATTCATGAATTTTGTGAAAAATATAGGAAAAGTTTTTTTTTCCGATAACAAAAAAAGCAGTAGGAAGGAAAGTGTCGTATGCACTGAATTCTATTTATATGACCTTTCGACCTTTGTTACCTAAAGATATAAGGTTATTTTCAGGTCTACAGAATATTGATTCCATTAGAGTCGGTGATGAACTAGAAACGTACCTGTCAAAAATTTCATTCCAAGACTGATAATCAGCTTATGTCAGAAATCAGAAAAAGATGCCAAATAAAGTTAGGCACGTGACAGATATCGCTTAATTTTGTTGTGTGTGCAACAAAAAAAAAATCCCTTAACAAAAACGATAAGGATATCGCGATCTCAAATTATTATTACTACACAAAATACCAGTTACATCCTCTTCTTGAGGCTAAAACTTTCACTCCCTTTGATGTTTATAGTATGACGTACTCATTGAAAAGCACTGGCAGTGCATAAGATTAGCTTTGAGGTTGATTAGTCCTTGTTACCGTATACGCTTACGTATTCGTGTTCAACGTAATATTGTTGAGGTGATTGAAATTCAACAGTGACACGAGTTGACCTCTCTTTATCATGTCAGTACTATTTATCTTATCTAGATTTCAATGGCACCAATCTATTGATCCTATAAAGAGTGCGAGCTTGGTATGCCTAAGGGAATACACGAACCTGATTTGTGTCCGCATATTGTTGCGGCACATCCATCACTGACCTATGCGCCACCAGCGGCAGTATATATAAGCTTTAAATTAGTTTGGAATATGAATCATCTTGATTTCGTTGATTACATCTCAACAGAATTTCTATTGAAGCTACAAATGAATGGCCTGAGGAAAACCAGTCACTGGTTTTTTACGACGGACTTTAACATTTTCAAAAAACAAATGGTCGATGTATTTAGTGTATCACGACTTATGGTTATAATGAATGAGAAATTCTTGATACTATTCAAAGTGGAAATTTGAATGAATGAGGGAAATATCGTGACATTCAGTTGATCAAAATTCTACCGTACCATTACTGTATTCAGAACTGATAGAGACAAAAGTACCTGAAGATGAATTCGATAAACGTATAAAAGACAACACTGGAAGTATTTAGACAAACATATTGTAGTTTGTTAGTTCTTCTTATGGACAAACTACCGCAAACAAAACTCCTCACTAGAAAAGGAGTTAGCAAACATGGTATCAGCCATTGTTCGTAATTAGTAAAAGTTATAGAACAAAGTAGTTCTACCTCTACTATTAACGAAATAACGATTGCTATGAATAATTTTCCTATACGATCGAATTACAAATAGCGAGGTAAGTTAAGGCAAATGGAGGGTAATATTCAAATGATATCCTGAAACAGCGCACTGCCAACAATTCTTAACTATCTAAAGCACCAGAAGAAGGAGAACAAATCAAAAAGTTCTCTCATAATGAACTTCATTTTATAGTTTTCAACAGTATCAAATTTCGAAATACAGTACTGTTCCGTAGAACTTCACTGAAGACGAAAAACGACACCTACATATACGAGATTTTCGAATACTACCACTTCTACCGTAAAGAACTAACTATGCAAATGATTTTATTAGCTGTAGGTCGTTATATTTATCTGGTAGTACAGTTGGTTTTTGAAACAAAAAAAAAAAAACTCGAGTGAAAGTGATATACGAGTCAATAGAATGGTAGACAAAGGAGGTAGTAGAACTCATTCAGCCTATGCTATTCTCTATTAATATTCTATATCGATTAAGGGAAATGTATAGTATGGGGGAACGAACAACAATTTTCAATTTTGTGAGCTTCTAAAAGACAGTAAGAGCATGAATTAATCATTGAATAGATTATGAATGACAACTTAATAACATTCTTTCTGGTTTCATTCTTAGCTAGATGGTCCCCATAGTTCCTTATGTTATATTCGCTATTGGAAAACATGAATATTTCGGTAGTACCGTGCTTGAACTCCCCCATTTCATGAATACATGAGGTAAATGTCAAATTGAAATGTGTATATGCTAAATAGACGACGCCTATTTAACTCACTTCCAGAGGTTGATTTCGATTCCTTCGAGCTTGATCCTTCGTCAGAGGTTTTGTTTTTAAGAAATTTCAGCATAATATTAGACAGTCATTCGTTGTCGTGTTCACTGCAGATAATGTGAGTGAGGTGATTTCAAACAATGATATACTTTACGACAAATATTCTATTCCGTGAGAAATAATAAAGCAAATAGAATATACGTATGGAATATTTGAAAAATGAAATACTGGTAATGGCAGAATGGGAGAGTCCAATGTTGCCGAAACAGATAAGTCGTAGAATGAGACTTGAATGTGAGGAAAAAGGAAAATGTTACATTCAGCAGTAAGATAGCCAATGAATCCATCATGTGTGTATGTGTGT
>KN716153.1:869484-881202 GCA_000816705.1 Dictyocaulus viviparus | reverse complement strand
TCTGCTACGGTAGACGACGACAATGACTGGTTCGCTGTACAGCGTCAGAACGCGTTCAGTGATCTTTCATCATGATTTTTTAATGTCAATGTTTCATTGAAAAACGTTAGAGCAGAAAAAAACAATTGTGTTGTTGGAAAATTAGGCTGGAGTTTTGCATCCCTTGTTTTCTTCAATACATCCTCGATGCTCTTGTATGTTCCCCGAGCCGTTCGTCTATTTTTGATAAGCTCTGGTGCAGTGTCTGTCATATTGAATACACACGTAACGTGAACACTCTTAGATGCTCTTTCCGTTAAGCCTAAATGGACCCTCAAAGTTTGAATTGAGGCTAATTTTTCTCAGAAGCATTGTCGAAATCGATTAACATTTGTTTCAATTGTTCGAGGCTTAGTGTACTGCCAATTTTCTCTTTCATACCGTTCTATTCTATTTTTTCCATGATGTACGTAGGACGGACTGAGAATAGCTTCAATGAGATTTAGTACTGAAATTTTGTTCAAATTCAATTCAAGAATGGCAAACGTTGGGCTAGTCAACGCCTTCATGACCACTTTTGTTTCAGCAAAGTCGATAGATTTTTCGAGATTGGCAAAGATCAAGCAGAGTAGATTTAATCATAATCTCGTTACCTCGGCCTCTATGAGTCTCATGATTTTGTCAATATAGCCCACCATGTCGAACTTTTGCTGAATCCCTGCTTGCTCACACGGTTGCTCTTCGTCTGATGTTTTTTACAATTCCCTTAAGGATGGCTTGCGTTGAAAGCTTATAGGCAACACAACACAAAAAAGTTGGGCAATAACATTGTTATTGAATACTGTGGAGAAAAAAGTAATATTCGAGGAGTCACACGTAATTCAAAACTGAGTGAAAAAATTTAGGTTGAGGATATGCTTTGATAAATCGGATAAATGGTGCGAATCAGAAGACTTTGCTTTGAGTTTTCTCTTTGTGCATGACATATTCATTCCAACTGATACAGGTAAGTATGGTATAAGGTAAAAAGTACGAACGAGAATAAACGTTCTGAGTAATGAGATGAGGGCTAGTTGTTGAAGTGGCCATTGTTTATCGTATTGAATATTTCTATAGTTAACGTTTTGTTGTTAAGATCAAGCTGAAATGTTAGCTGCGGATGCTATTGAGCTGCAACAGTTTCGTATCAATTTCTTCTATGACCAACCAAATGTGAGTGAATTGAGTTGAGTTGCTATTTTGAGTGTTAAGCGACGTCTTTCAGATTGAGTTAAGCTATCGATACGCTGCAGGAGGTATTCCAATGATAAAACATCTAATGTATTTGAAATCTTACGAAGATGTTGGTCTTGATGTCAGCAAATTAAAAATTCATATGATTAAAGCTGGTGAATGTCGAGCACGAATCAAACCGGTACGTTGATTAGTACGTCACAGTGGTCTTGATAGATAACAGCCTATCACCTCTCAGGTCTACAGTAATCCGTGCTTTTGATCTCAATTATTTGTCATATCAATAACTATGAGTTGAATTTTCTAGGATGAAACAGAACCGTGGTATTTGTATGGTAGCATACCTAAACAATGCATGGATATTGAGGATTGTCAATGCTATTCGTTCTGAAATAAGCGAAAAATACATGAATATTTTATTTTTCAATGTTTTCGACAAAGAACAATGCTGTGATATTGTTTATAAGAAAAAGCTTTGATTTTTTCTTACCTCAAAGCAATTTAAGCCTCAAAAAATCCTCACAAACACGAAGATTTACGAAATATTTCTCATCACTACAAACTAAATATCGATTATTAGAAAGGCATGACAAGATATTTGATAATAAGATATCTACTCAAAATAAGTGAAGTGTTAGGTGGTCGTAGAGTGAGGGCTTCGGTAGTGCAGTCGGTTACTGCAACATACTGGACATCTGTATAATGCGGTTTCGAGTACCTACTGAGGTTCCAAGATTTGTGATTTACCCTAGCAACATTGGGCAAATTAGAGCGTTGCCGTTTATCACAGTTAATGAGAGTGAAAGTTGAGCTATGAGGGATTATACATCTAGTTATCCAGTATTTGTCAGGATGTAATGCTAACATTGGCTCACCTGATCCCAATCGATAACGTTCGGATGCTGATAAAATAAACAAAAATAGCTTAATAATTGGTTGAAGTTATGCGTTTAGCATTTTGGGAAGATAGGAACCCTATGGGTTCAGTTCTCTTACAGTCTTAAATGTTGGCTGTGTAATCGATCATGACAGTACTGTTGTGAAATGGGATTATTTCAGTTCACTTAATCAGTTTGAACTATACAAATTTTAGCGCTAGACAGATCATTTAATGATATTACCTCTACCGTATTGATGGTACTGTAGTCTACCGCGTAATAAGTTTATTTGAACTCAACTATCTATGCAGTAAACAATGATCGTATGGAACTCATTATGTTCACTTCATAATAGCATAGTATATAATATAAACCCTCCTGTTCAGAGTCGAATTTGATCCAGAGGTAGAAAGGCTAGGCTTTCATGATTCTCAATAATTCCTTATGATCATCCGTTCGACAATGGCTCGATTTTGTTTCGAGCGAGCACAGATGTGCGCATATGACGGCTCGATCATCTCAAAATTTTCCTGGAATAAGTCCTGTAGCGCTCATCTTGAATTCTCCCACGCCAACACTCTATCTTCCAAATACTGCCCAAAGTAGTTTGCTGAGTTGAAGTAAACAATAGTAATACAGGAACAATAAACTATAACGAAATTGATAGTAACGGATCATAGGAAGTTCATATTTTCATAGTGAGTGAATGTTTTTCATAGAGGAGTTCATCGTCGATAAATACCCTCATTCCGTAGATTTTGATCTCTAACGATCCGCCTACAGATCCAGTAGTAGATCAGTACTACGAAAGTAATGTGCTGTAATAGTAATGACATATAGTGATTAGTCTATTTTTTTGACGTCATCGAAAAACACGATTACCGTAACCTCTTCATTCGATCTAGCTAAATCGCGTTTCAAATACATCGCATTAATTACCTCACAATATAGTAGAGAAGTAGAATAGCTCCAGAAGAACATAACGATAAGAATGATTATATTTAACATAATAATAAGAACAATTATTATGATAATATGAGATGTTTTTTTGAGATCATTTGTTGAGATTCACAAACGTGACGACGTACGTCAGTCATTACCGTGTCAGAATTCAAAACAGAAAAGGATTTGATATGAGAAGAAGCACTTTAAATAATAAAGCTGTTTGTGAGGATTAAAAATGTTACATAGAAAATATTCTATAGTTTTTGCTCATCGATAGAATCAAACATCGCGATTGGTTGTGGAGCAGCTTCACGAAGCGCCAATATTGAAGCTGTTAGATCGTCGATCAGTTCATCTGAAATGAATAATCAAATTGATTCAAATTGCTTAATTATATTACAATCATTTCTTATACCGTAACGGTGAATATGTAATGAAATAACTGAAAGCTTCACAACTGGTCTTGTTCATAAAGAGTTATTGATAAACACCATTGAATGAGAGCTCGAATACGTTTATACGCACACAATAGACTTGAGGCTCAATGATTTTTGATCTCTTTTCCCTTCTTTATTAATCAAGTGAAAATTTTGCAATGGCTGATATGTGATGAATGGATGTCAAAATAAAAAAAATATTCCGTATAGCGAAGAGAAACCGACAAACCTCTCCGATGAATCTTAAGCCTATTAGCCTCAAAGTGGCGAATGGAATATAATTCGTGCACCAAAGGCAACGTTCAATGTAGTAGCCTTCAGATGCGGATGGAATCAGTGGACGGCTCAATCTGCATCGTCTATCTTCCAGCATTGGAAAACTATGAAGATGGAATTGTAGTATTTTATATGGACGTGGAGGAATTCTACAAAGAAAATCACAGTCATTGTTGGTGGCTTTGATGCTAACATTAGGCGTAGTAGACTGCCTAAAAACGTCACTTGAAACTCATGGAATGAACGAGGAAAGCGACTTATTAGAGTTCATCATGATCTATGGTACCTCTAAATTCCAAAATCGCCTTCATCTACAATGGACTTAGCAGCAGACTTTGTGGAAAATATCAAACTACGTTGTAGTAAAGAGAACGCCTTGTTCAACATATGTCGCTGTTGTTCTAAAGTTCTATACGGATCCGACTATCACTTCTTTTGTGACAAATAATTCTCCACGGACAAAAGAGGTATACGCTTGTGTATAGGAAGTAAAGACGATTATGTTCATCAGAAGTTAGATTCCTTTCGAAATTCGACATGCTATTTCGTCGGCAAGAAGCCGTACAGCATCCAAATAAGACAGGTCAGTTCATCCAAAATATCTACGGCTATTTCTCATTGAAAACATTGTATCGACCTACAGTATGCAAGGTCATTCAGGTCATTCAAAAAGATTCTTTGTGAGTTGTACAAACGTTGATCATTGCAATAACATTGCTTGATCGATGATTTTGTATTGATTGAACCAGTGAACGTGCTAGGGAAACTAATGTTAACCAACTATGACAGTGCTTATGAAGATGTTTATGGAAAACGCATATGCTTCTAAAGTTTTCGTTTACGCTTAATGGAATAAACATCTCAGAATTTTCGAGCTTTGTTTATCCTGGTTGTGGAGTCAGTATGATGAACAACATTGCATCTGAGCTTAGCAAAGGAAACGAGTGGTTTGAGGAATATAGAAGAACATTAGTGATGTAATGAAGAGAACATAAAGCACGAGACAGCTTCTTAGATACCACAGTTCTTCCTGCGTTAACGTAAACGTCTGAAACTTTAGCAAGATGAAGGATCACTGAGATCGATCCAACACTTTGTCAAATGGATATTGCTATTCGTTTCATGCACAGTTCGTGCAAGGTAGAGAATTAGTCCGAAGTTCTGATCTACATCAGCGATCAAATATTAGGTATTCAGCCGTACACGCCACGTAATCAAAGATTTGTTGGATCAGCTGCATATGAATGATAACCGATGGTCACGAGCTGTAAGTAGGTTGCTCTTTCTGTACATTAAATACAGTGCTGGAAGATCACCAGCGCGATGCTCAAACTTCCTCTCAAAGGTCCTAGAAAGGCATAATGAATCATCACGATTTGCTAGAATGAAAGGAATTCATCGGAATACTCATTGAACACACGAGTGCGTGAGTGTATCTTGACTCAAGGGATTGATCAACACCAAAGCTTATCGTATCTTATCTTATATCCAATACGACAAAAATACAGAATGCAGAAGTCACAGACTGTAGGTGTCATTTTTAGCGAGTTTATGTGACACGTATGAGGCGTTCTATTGAGTTAAAAGCTGTGCTTGTTTAACAAATGCATATGAGAAAATATATAGTGATTAGTATATTAATACTTTTTCATAGCTATATTCAATGCATTTTCTATTTGTACTCCCACGATATCAAAAGAACTGAATGATTTAAAAACTTCAAATCAAACGATATTTCTTAGAATTCTGTTATAGGCTTTGCCATCCGATTTGATACCTCTTTTAAAGTTCATTATGTATGTAATGGATGAAGGACTATTGATAATTGATTGAGGACGACTTCTAACAAAAGCGTTGATCACATCAGTCAAATATGAGAAGAATGAGGTATATCGCTTATATGATTAGGGTCTTAGTGATTTGAGTGAGTGTATCAAAATTAATGTGCATTATAAATTCATTGAAATAGACTTTTAGCGCGGGGAAAAAAAAGCTTATAGCTCTAACAATCACATTAGTAAACATTATTGATATCGTTGTTTGTTTTCAATGGGGTCAGGTGATTATTAAGAAGCGTTTTTAAAACGGAAGATGTTTTCGATAAAAACTACTGTACTCAGAAATGGATCGATACTTTTTTTCATATAACTAACAATTGATATGTGAAGTGTATAAATACAGAAGTGCAAACTTTCTAGTAAACTAACTACTAATGGGAATGTTTGTTGATTAAACATTTCAACTATAGGATTGTTTCGTTTTGATCATTGAGTCATTTACAAACCTCGATTTAAGTGCGATGTGAATGAGTGCTCCATAGGCTTGAGTTCTGTGCTACTAATATCATCAACAGGATAAATTGCACGCTTTCTTCGTAAGCCGAAATCAGCAATAGACAGTCGATCAAAAGCTCGCTTTTTACGAAAACCTTCGAAACCGAACTCAGCTCGAGCTATTCTATCGAGCGCACGTTTTCTTCGTAAACCAAAATCGGCCATGTCAAGTCTGTAATGGATTCGAATGAAACATTTGTTGAGTTCTGATGAGAACCAGTGAGTGACGAAGAAATTTGTCAACAGATGAATGGATGAGTGCTGACCTGTCGAATGAACGCTTTGTGAGAGCACGTTTGAATAAGCCGAAATCGTTATTCTCAATGCGATCAAATGCGCGTTTTTGCGGTTGAATGTTCGCTCGGTTGATCATTTCTCTGAAAATATTTCAACTATTGACTCAAAAACGAGGTTGAATGTTCGCTTGGTTTATCATTTCTCTGTAATTATTTCAATTGTTGACTCAAAAACGAATTTTGAACCAGCTAGTTATCCCTCATATGTTACTCCAAAATTGATAATAGATAGGAAGTTACTTCTTATGATGTCATACTTCAATACTCTTAAACACTCTGTTTTATGAATATTCAATACATCCTAAAGTCATTTGTACCCTTTACTCTTTAAGAACGCAGGTGTTGTTGTTGTTATTGTTGTTATGAGTGTGTGAATGAGGAACTATTGAGGTTTTGAGGATATTTCGGAAGTGCGGCTCAATATATATGAGGCATATATGCATTTTTTATTGCTATCAAACGATTGTTTGGCTACTTCCTTAATGGCCTACTACTAAGACACAACATTAGGTAGTTTAAGCCTCCACTAACTACTATTAAGCTGCTTCATTGTAAAAACAATGAGGAAGGTTGCTGAGAAACAGAGATCAAAAGGAGAAAGGAAATTTCTCATGCATCAAATCAGAAACCAAGAAAAAAAAGCTACGTTAAAACTGTATTTGTTCATCTAGTCGAATTTTTAACTACAACTAAACAAAAACACGCATGAAAACAATCTTTGTCAGTTAGTTGTTTTGTGAACCTCAAATAATGTTTCATTGTAACTCATACGAGACAATTCTATCAAATATTACTATATTTGTAAAGTTAGAAAATCATTTTCATCAGTACTAAATTTGACTCACGATAACTCATAATGAGGATGTAGAATGTACGAATAAGTTGAACATAGTGTGCATAGGAAAATCTGAAATCATTAAGTGTTTCGTAATTATAATAATATATATGAGGTTTGAAAAATATTGAGTGAATTACAAACCTGAAGCAACAAAATTTTTAGCCATACTGAGGAGCATTGAGTCATTTTTGACTTTATTACCTGAAAATAGCACAGAACTCGAAATCAAATTGCTCTTGCTATTATTCGTCACTACGATAATCTTACGAAATAAACAAACAAACAAATAAATTTGTTTACTATTGCGACAAGTAAAGCAATGTGTGATTAAATAAAAGTTTTGGAATGAGGTAAAACGATTTTGAGGAGGACGAATGGTTTCTTCTGTCAGATAATCAGAAAAATTTCAACTAATTTATAGTCAAACAATTTAGCAACTGAGTCATTGCGGTCAGTTTATTACCTCTAAATCGAATGTCTAAATTAAGCGGCAAGCTTTTGCCGAAAATTACTAAGAAATAATTTATCGCTTATATAGAGATGTATATTGAAATTTTAACTCAATATACTAAATTATTTCAATGATGTCATATTTGAACTCCAACGAGTGTTAATGAGGAACGGAAAGAAACGATTTCAGACCGACAACGTGATTTGATAAGAGAAATTCGAAAAAAAAAACACAACAGTAGTGATGATTAAGAACGGTCGGATGAATGGAGAACACCTCGATTTTCCTTATCGTAGAACATCGTCTATGAGGAACATCACTCAAATCCATCATTAAGCGATCAAAGTTCAATGAAACATTCTGAAAACGACGCTGATCTCGTTGTCAAATAAAGAACAAGCAGATTTTTTTCCTCACTTTTTTTTTCGCCCTCATCGTCATCTTCGTCGTTTTTCCTCATTCAATAGAGTATTCTAATTAATCAAAATCGTTCAAAATATACAAATTAAAGTAGCATCTGTCATTTTGGATAATTTCGAATGATTCGAGAATAAAAATTTGCTCACATTCTTTTCACTATGAGTTAGTTATTCTATTTGAGGTTGAATTCACATAAAAACTCTTTTGTGAACAAATTTGAGGAAAAGCGAC
This sequence comes from Dictyocaulus viviparus, assembly GCA_000816705.1. Classification (NCBI taxonomy): domain Eukaryota; kingdom Metazoa; phylum Nematoda; class Chromadorea; order Rhabditida; family Metastrongylidae; genus Dictyocaulus; species Dictyocaulus viviparus. The sequence continues at coordinate 872,885 of KN716153.1, read as the reverse complement.
GGCGGAAAAACTTCGACTTTATGAATAAAATGAGGTAATCGTATGAAAATTGGTACGGCTTAAAGTGCATCTGTGGACAATTTCGCATCAAATTAGTTATCGTCGTCAATACGCTCTTCAGATGATGAACGAGCTGTGCTGTTCATGAGGGATTTTTATCAGATTTCCATTCTGAAAACACTTTTTTTTTTCTATCTCGATTTCAGTGAATAGAAATTTTATGCGTTCAATTAATGTGAGAGTTTGAGAACGAGGGAAAAAAAATGATTGCGATTTGGGAAATCGGCTTCTACACAACCTCAATTTTGAAAATCAACTTCTACTCAACCTCAGATCAATGAATTTTCCTCAATGATAATAAGCTTAGACGAATTGCTGTATTCGAAAAAAAGATTTCTCACGCTATAGAAACTTCCTCAATAGACTCAAATGTGTGAAATTGCCATCTCATGATTGGATTGAAATCTAAGCATCCAAGCTTTTCGTGTAAAGCTTATAATATGGTGATTTTTTCTCTCTATTAACATCCAATTGAAACATCTTAAGGCGTGCAAAAAAAAAACGGTAAATAAAAATTCTGATAATAACGAAATAAAAGACTTCCGCTCAACAATTGTTGAGGTAAAACAAATACAGAGGTAGAATCGACAACGAGAAACTTGACACAAGTAGACACCTACCGAAGGAAATAACAAAAACCTCATCAGAGAACTTACGAACCTCACAAATCTATAGATTCGAAGGATTGAATTCTGAACAAGAGTTCCTCAAATGCTTTATCTTACCAAGAACAAAGATTTTGATTGTATTAGAAAGAAAAAAAAAGAGGATTTAAAATTTTTTTCCCTCATTATCGATAAATTTTTATCAAAACAAAACTGATTTTATTGTTGAAGCGATTAATGATATTTTGTGATGATGAGGATACCGTGAAGTTATTCTGAAAACAGAAATAAAAAATATAAAGATGAAGAACGATTGGAAGTTTTTAACATCTAGACATTTTCCTCTCTACAGCTTGACAATCAGAGTTTTCCCTCGAGAATGAGGAATTCACATAAGGCTATAACATCACTGTTATGGAATATGCTAGGATTTTTTAGCTTAACGTGCTCTATACCATTCGACTTATCCCTCAAATTTGACAATCAGAGTTTTACCCTCGAGAATTAAGAAATCATATAAGGATAAAACATCGCTGTTATATCTAAAGAGTTTTCAGCTTAATGTGTTCTACAACTTACAGCTTTTCATTTTACTAGTAGGCGTTTCGATGAAGCTAATGAAGAAGAATGAAGAATCGAAATTCAAGAGGACGTACTTATAAATGAGGTCGAAATTTCACTCAAATTGACAGTTCATTATCATTCTTGTCTTTTCTTCTACTTTTTTTTTCTCGATAAATAAAGCTAATAAGAAGAAAAAAAAAACGACGACGCATCTAATTAATTCATGCTGTAAGAATTTCGTTAAGTTGTAAAAAAAAAGTTTAAAAATGTAAATTTAGTTGATATATGGAATATTATGGATACTGTAAACGTTTGGAAATTACTAGAAAAATGAGGGAAAAGCTCTCGTGACTCAAAATTGAATAAAATTGAAAAACGATTTCTATAAGAAAATATTATGGAGGAGTTCAATATTATACAAATACAAGTGAGGGAAAAAAAAACCAGTCGATTTAGGTTTTCATTTGTTGAAAAAAAAAGCATAATAAAAAAAAATTTCTTGACAGATCTATGTGGGATTTTGTCAAATTCAAATTTACATGCGCATTTGCAATAAATCAAGCTTGATTAGTTTTTTTCCCTCGGAGTTTAGTGAGGAACTGATAATGAGGACGTAAAAATGTTTATCAATTAATCACTTCAGACTGATAGTATGTTAGATAAGATGACATTCAATTAGTGAATTCAGATCACTGCTTTATCAGTATTTTGAGGAGTCACGTGAGGAAAAAAAAACACTCATATGAGCAAACAAAATGTATTACAACAGGAAATTCTATGTAGACTCTATGAGTTACTCTACATGAGGAGGACGAGATAAAGAAACTGATAGAATGGAAAAATTTCCTATGAACACTAAAACACTATCACAATAGGAAATTATTGAGAGCAATTAATAACGATTTCACAGAGCGGAAAAGATGTGATACACTGAGAACATAACTCATTTTGTACCTCAAATTCGAACTCTTAACTCAATTTTCACTTTTTTCATTCAAATTATTGATTTTTGAACAAGTAAATATAATACTTAGATTCAAACAACACTCTCAACAAATTTTTGGTAATGAAAGCGGGGAGGATTCTAAGAGAAAGGTCCTGTTTTTTTTTTCCTAAGAAATGATGAGTAAACACTTTTGCAGCACACGTGAGGTCGACCACAAAACGACAATGACATCCGTCACACTGAGACTCACAATGATATCTGAAATTTTTGTGCCACGTGAGGACGTGGACGGTGTGGCTCGTCTACATGTCCGTCTGTAGATGACGTCACTACTGTGATGTCGTCGTTGTCGACGATGTAATCAGAGGAAACGGAGTCACCGAAGAAATGCAGCACTCGCACTCACCGTTGACTAATATTGATGGATTACTCCATATAACTAATCTCTATGCATATATATAGAATTATTTGAAACTCACTGAAAATTTAATTACTATTAAGGGCGAGAAAAATGAAATATTCCATCAAAGCCGAAACAACTGTACATTAAAAATAACTACAATCACTCGAAAAGTAATTAAAATAGATGCAAAAGCTCGATGAAATACTTTATCCTCCTCAATCTATTGACTGATTATCACTTAATTATCGATTTTGCCTCGTCTCATGAAAATTCTTCGAGCCTAATCTATATACTGCATTCAAATGATGAACTTATAAAAACGGATTGAAAACGTTTCTAAATGATTCAGAAGACAGAAATATGTCATAATAACAAAATTTCCCTCAGATGACGTAACTCATTCCATGTTCTACTCACCATATCCATAATCTATGATCCTACTGATTATGCTCCTTTTGAAAAATTTTTTTTTCATGAAGCTTTTAATATTTACGTTCTATTGAAAAGCTCACCTATTCATAATGCTGAACATATGATGCTTTTTCCTCAAAGGCATTGCTCTTGTATATCACACGATCTTCGAAACCTCAAATTTCATTGAATTCGTCAGTTTTGAACCGTTCGTTGATATATTACTTTTTCATGCGTTTTTAAGAATGAAAAACTGTATTTCACTCTGACAAATCGTTGTATAATTTGACTCCTTACGGTTTCAACGCTCGCCTCTCAGATTCGACCTCATTCAGCCTTAAGCGTAACATCTTTAAAATCTGACGTCATTTCTAGTCCGCCTAAGTAAATCTCAGCAAATTATATTGACGAT
>KN716153.1:854599-865777 GCA_000816705.1 Dictyocaulus viviparus | reverse complement strand
TAATTTTAAGTATTTTTAATTTCCAATTAAAAGGTTATAAAGTTAATTAATTTTGTGAGCAAACAAAAACCAGATATTTAGCTTACTCAGATTTCTGTGATCCCAATTCGCCAACCTCAGAGGAATGGTTGGCTTGATAGACCTGAGGTGCGGTCGCGAACTGATTTGGTCTTGTGTGTCATTGTGGTATCTCCAACACTTCGCTGTATCTTTTGATCTGTACTCCTTCCCTTCCCCAAAATAAAGAAAGGTTTTAAATTCAGTTTTCTGTCGGTTTCTTATAGAGAGCAGATCAGCTGTACAATTTAAATAACGACCAACACGTAGAAACACAGCGAAGAGTAAGACCAACAAGAATTATCACCGTCTTGATGAAATAAAATCATAACGGATCCTCAAGCACACTCCGATGACTTCCTCTGATGAAGGACCATGACAACGCCAGAGCAGGCCATTTCAGGAATCCAGGGAACTAAAGTTACCTCCGTAAGATTCATCACAAATGCGCCACCATGTACACAATAGATCACCACCATGGACGAGAGTCGCGCGAGGAAAGGACAGTTGGAGGATTGCTGGGATCTGCGCTGCGCTTGAAGACGAATCATCTAAGTATTCATCTAAGATATTGAGACACGATGCTCACTGAAGTGAATGCAACAAACCCAGAACTTTGTTAGCTGAATATTTCGAAGAAAAATACATTGCTTATCAAAACTGAACGATTGCCATAGTACTTTTTTATATTAAGCGACAAAATGGATCGAACTCGTTAATCCTCACTCTGCTCGAGCTTGTTTCCAATCATCGGCTTTCATTCCCATAATTATAACTCACGTACTTCATACTTCATGCCCTCAACAGATATACTAAATAATTTTTACTAGATTCTATGATCCTATGGAAGTGTCATAGAGACGCTCGAATTTTAAAAAAAACGCTTCAAATTTCATGAAGAAATTGCTGAGTGAAATCAGAATGAGGAACTATAACAATACGAGGAAATAATTGTGATGTTATTCATTCGATTTAGTACTGATTCAGCACTAGTGCTGTAAGATTTATAAACGAGCTATTCATAGATCAACCAACTGACAACCAACTAATCAATGAAAAAAAAATAAGTGTAAACAAAACAGATAAAGAGCTTAATTTATTTTTTGAAGCATGATGAGTTTGCAAACAGGTATCACATTCATGTCGATGATGTTTACGCTTCACGTCCAACGCCTACTAGAAAAGGAATCATTAAAACTAACTCGTATCATTTGACGTCATTTTGAAACGTAAAGCTAAACTTGAGTCAAAAACCTCAAATATTATATCAATACTAATTTTTAGGAGAACAAACAACCAAAAACGATTGAACCTTTATGGTCCTCATTGGTATTGCAGTATATAGAATGTTCCTCAAGAAACCTATAACTGCTAGATAACATAGACAAGGAAATTCGATGGGAGTCAAATTATCGTTGGACAGCCTGTCCATCCTTTACAATCCTTGCAACCGACTGAAGACTCATGAGTTCACATGAATGAGTTAATCGAAGAATTCCGAATTTCAGGCGTTACTGAAACCACCATTTCACAAATTTTCACCTCAATCTGCTATCGAATGCACTGCCGAGATCCTCCCTATGTGACTAAATTATGCATTGTTTTTTATTTTGAGTGTATATGTTATCGGTAATCGCCTGTTATCAGTAATCAATCCGGTTTGGTAAGCCGATGTCGGAATTCATCCATTTAAGCTGATAACTGAGAGGCTCGTTAAGAGTGCTCGGCTGAGGTCCCAAGTTATGTGTTGTGACTCAGCATCGTAGGGATTCAAAACCCAGTTGTAATTTATCATAGTTGATAAAAATTCAAAGTAATGGGATGACAGCCGTACTTCGTTCGCCTATTATTTTTTGATCCCAAGGTTTTTTGAAACAGAATCGTTATGTAAGTTACTTCTGAAAGCTCATATATTTTTGAAAGTCATTTCTGAATGCTATATTTTTCATGTGACACAAATCGTTAAAGTACTTAAAGTACTTAGAAGTTAGATAAGTTACGATAAGCTTTTGCTCAATTCCTGTGGAGGAATGCGACTTCGTATTTGTGCCCAACGCGATATCGTTGAGGTGTTTGAAGGCGAACCTGTTCTACAGAGTGAGGTGGAGATGCAACTGCGAACTGATTCGAGCCTGTGTGGCACTGTGGCATTTAACCATTGCGCCACTGTGTCACACAGTTATAAATTACTATTTAATAAATTATAATTGATGATGTTTTTAATCATTTGAATACTAACGTTATCAAATAACCAGTCTACCTCTGGCGTTTAACGCTAATAAAAGAGAATGGGTTTGATTTTTAGTATAAACTGGTAATTAAATAAACTCGCTGCGCTCTATTCGTCAAAATGAAATTCCTCACTTGACTCGTTTCAAAACATTTCGAAACGCTCAGCTTTAATTATTTAGTCTTTGAGTAGAATTACGGATTAGATGAAACTTATAAACACAATCAAAACAATCCTAGCAAATACTCATTAAAAATCATTCCTCACAAAAAATCTCCTGAGTCAAAATAGGTCTAGCTGAACTGAGTGAAAACGCTTGAGTTATGATAATAACAAAAACCACTTTGATCATAATAAAGAGGGATATCTTTGATGATAAACCTCAAATGATGTCATTGAAAATAATATTCGTATCAATCAATAACAGGATGTTAATATGATAAGCGAGGCCGTAACAAAAAGCTGAATGAAAGCGGTTGATCAAGTCAGAGTCAAATTAAGTTTGACGAAAGTGATTACGGTCTTTCCATGCAATTAGAATGAAGACTGTAGTTCTACAGAAGTTGTGTTTACGAAAGATGAACGCGATGAGGAAGTGAGTTAGGATTTTTTGAGAGACATTTTACTTAGAAGAATCGTATTACGAGTTGATTGCTTTCAAACTTCTTCTGCTTATATGCTATCACAATACTCGAAAACTTATACAAATTTACACGTCAACCTCCCAAAGCTCTATTGCTGAATAATACTCTGAAATGAGGTTCAAGCATTATCACACCTCACAATTACTAGGGATACACAGCTAGGTAATCGTTTAGTAGTTTGTAGAATGCAAGAATTTCTTCAGTTTAATTGAAACATGAAATCAATTAAAAAGGCATCTGCACTGTTTGAGAAACAGAAAAAATCGACGAAACTCGTCTTTGAATTTTACCGCACTCTCTATCCTCACAGTATACCTACGATATATTCAGCTTTCTTGACGATTCTGATAATGTATATTACGTTTCATCGACAGTATGATTCTAGATAATTAAGCAGTAATACCTCAATCATTCGTACTGTTTTATCTTCTCAGACTACGCTTGTCAGATGCAGCAATACAGAACGGATTAACGACTCGAATCGAAGGGTATCGAGCCTCCAGTGGTCCCATATTCCCCGATACTGCATATTTTAACAATTTCACCGTGCTGGTCTAACTGCGATTCCAAGCACTGATTTCAAAAGTCAAAAGTAGCTTTTATGAGGTGAAGATAGGTCAAAGAACTAAGAGAGGTTATCGTAGCTTACAAAACGTTGTTTTAGCCTCACAACGAACTGTGAGTTCTACATGCTAAGCGATGTACTCTGTATTGATATTGAAGCGATGATTGATGGCGTCATTATGGTAGATGATCAAGACAGTATATCCAATCAAGAAGGATATCTTCCACACGTGTATTCGGTCGAGTCGTCTGAACTCCTCAGAGGGAAAATGAGTATATTTGCTGATAGTAGTATGGTTGAATATTTTATTATCCATATTTCTCGTTTCATCAATGATGATATTTCAGTTGTATCATCAATTATTCATTTTCTTTGAATAATTTTCCTAATGTCAATTGTGTAATTAATCACAAGTAATCCTTTTTTTCTGGATAATTTAATGATTAAGAAATGTTTCTTGACTTCTCTTTTTGCTTCGTTCTCAGAATTTCTCATCAAATCCAATTTCATTCAAATAGAAAGAGTTTCGATAAAGAGGGATAAGGTTAGTTGGAGTCAGTTTAGGAGGAACAAATATTGTTCTTCATCGATTGACTTCTATCCAAACTCTATTTGGCAAAAGTTCTTAAGAGATTATAAAATAATATTATTACATAATTATACAGAAAAATAAAACGATCCAATGATTTTTATTAACGTTATTGTCTGATCGCCCTAAAACATCGTATTGAATAAACTCCTCCTCATTTATGATCTACATCGATCGATTTGATGAGGAATCTGCAGCTTTTACGAGTCATTTGTTTTGAATAAACTTTTACTTTCACATTTATATGCTGAATTAGTAACGCTGTTGGAGTTTCATATTGTTTATTATAGGCCAAAACAAAATATGATTATCGATCGTAATTTACGTAATTTGAAAAATCTTGCTGAACATTGTTGTGTAATTACACAAGAAAACAACTCTTTTGTGAGTAGAATTTGAGAAACATAATAGAACAAAAAAGAAACCTCAATTTTATTTATTCATTAAATTTGCTTTGAGTGTAATGAGGAGGAATAATTGATGATTAAAGATGGCAAATGAAAAATACGATAAAGTTTGCTAAAGAGAACAATTAGATTCGCCTCTACCACTATTCAAATCGACACTCATTTCCCTCCCACATTGCCATAACGAAAACAAATAAATCCTTGTGTGAGAAGAGTTCAAAAAAGCAAACTCATACAAAATATTCTCACATAAATGTATCAGAAAAAAAAAACTGAATACGCATTGAAATCAAATAAGAATATTCGAGTGCATAACAAATGCAAGAAAATGACGTAGATCAAAAATAGAAACGATTTTGTAAGACGTAGATCAAAAATGGAATCGATTACGTGAAATTATTTTGAACGAGTTAATTTATAAAGGTTTTATTGTTATTTCATATTCAACATATTATAATTACATATCACACAAATGTATAAAATATTTGATCTTTAAAATTTGCTCAGATAATTAGCAATGGACCATTCATTACTAACAGATCAAAAATCGCTTTCACATTGTTATTATCATTGATGCGGAGGGAAACGTGGAGTTAAAAAAAGCGGAACTACCTCATTTATGAGAAACATAATGATATTTTGAATAAAGCACATACAAATACATTCATAGTTCTATCGAGAAATATCAATTTTTACATTTATGGCTAGCTGATCAAAGCTATAGAAAAATAATTTTAAAACGAACTGATCTAGCTTGTACAAAGTATTTCGTGATTGATTATTCCTCATCAGCAATATATTATGCAAATCATGGTATTTAACTTCACCTCAGTTCTAGTTAAATAAGATAAGATAAGCGTTGGCGTAGATCAATCCCTTGTTGCGAAATGCGCCTACGCATTTGTGTTCAACGTGATATCGTGGAGATGGTTGCATGCAAGCTTGATCTATACAGTGCCTTGAGTGCATCACTCTTCACCGAGTCAGCGCAAGTGATTTTACCCAGACTTCTCTGGCACCAATTCACCGACCTCGGAAGGATGGCAGGTTTGGCAGCCCTGGGATGCGGCCGTGAACTGAATCGGACCTGCGCGTCGCTGCGGCACCTCAACCACTGCACCATTGCGCCTCATATAATAGTAGACCAAAACGCCCCGTAAGATTATCGATCAGTGATAATCTGCTTCGGATCGGTACGTATACCTCAAACTTATTCTTTTTTCTATCTAAGCTTGAATAACTTTGCTATACCACTAATAATTGTATATAGCTCATCACAATATTGATAGGTAAGCTAGCACACGCAAGGTAGAATAATAAGAATGAGTAAAAATCAAACAGCATTCAAATTTGGTTTCGGTTGTGTTCCCATCGAATCAAAACAATCTGAATCCAATGAATTCAACAGATACGGGGGATGAATGAAATGAATGTGAGAAAATCTATTCATAGCTACCAAAAGCTGCCATTTTCACTCATAGTAAAGACTCAAGCTGAGAGGTACCATTTCGAATTCTCTTCAATGGAACGTATAGTTTCTCAAAAGAGAAGGACATTTTCAAGAAAAAAAAACCTCATTAACTAAGATAACATAAGTGAAAGCAAGACGACGTCTCTTTCTCTTCCTCATTCATTTTGTAAACATTTCTAACCGCCTGGTTCGTGATGAGAGGAAGCACAAACTCATCGGATGCCATCAAAATTTACTTTTTGGAATTGGCGTCAGATTGTTTGCTATGAAATTTCCTCGAAGTGATTGTTTTCTTCGTAGCATACCTAAATACGATAAGCAATTCAGAATGGCAAAGAATATTCTGTTTGTTAGCTTTTCTACATGATCGACTTTCTATTACTTTCTCCAGTTCTACTTGATTCAAAACATAGCAGCAATATCAGATTCCATTACGATTACAACATTTGTCGGTGTGCAGTGGCGCAGTGGTAGAGGTGCCGCAGTGACACGCTTGCTCGAATCAGTTCGCAGCCGCTGCCCCATCGGCCTACCACGTCCGCCGTCCATCGGTCTGTGGTCGGTAAATTGGTACCAGAGGAATCTGAATAAGATAACTAGCACTGACTTGGTGAAAAGTGGTCAACTGAAGTATCTGTATAGACCAGGATCTCATTCAATCACCTCCACGATATCACGTTGAACACGGACGCGTAGGTGCATCCCACCACAAGGGATGTCAAGGAAGAACCAGTCTATGACTGTTGCTGATTCATGAGTCGTTGTTTTACTTTAGATAGAGCTATCGATTATTAGATATGAATTGATCTTGGCAAATATTTCAGACCCGTAGAAGATGCAAGCATCAGAATGAACATCACCATCGTTCAGTTCACATTGCATTGCATGTGTACAATAAGACACAAACTTTTCTCTCAAAGAAAACTGACAAGATAACATTTGGCGTTGATCAATCTTTCCTAAAATTTTTAGCTGAAAATATCCCTGTGAGTGATATAAAACAGTTTACAAATGCAAGGAATAAAGAAAAGCCAGTAAGTGATAATTGATCTAGTAGATCAAAAACCACGTATCTTGTAGAATCCAGTGGATTCTGTATGAAGAAATACGAGGAGAAGCAAATATGAGAAGTTTAGATTTTGAACTGTTGCTTATACCGATATATAAAAACCACGTATAAAAAAAAGTATTAAAAGTTTTTAACGCACGAATAGAAAATCTACGTTTTATTGACTCATTTTATTTTATGACTAAAATTAATCATGCATAAGTGCTGAGTGTGAGGGAGCTCCAGAATGAGTCTTTTCCCACTCAGGACAACCTTCACCACCTTTTATCAGCGAAAAAAAAAAGACGTAATAATACGTTTGGATGTAAACAATACAATTATACAGAAATATGAAAAAGACTAATATAGCTACTCATTTGACTCATTTGACTCATTCTACTCATTTTCCGCAGCATCCCATGAAATATCTAAGTCAATCGCTTAATAAAATATGAGATTTCCGCTTAAATTTTCAATTAAAGTAATCTAATATATTATGAAGAAAAAAAATAATAGCTTTAACTATCAAATTTTATCACATCCCTTTGGTTTTATGAAAAAACTTTCAGCACTGAAAATAAGAAGACAACAGAAATTCACTTCGGAGTCAAATTTTTACTCAGTTGAAGTGTTGATCTACTGGTCCGATGAAGGAAGGCTAATCAAGAAAAAAGCCTTTTATGTAAATGTCATCGTCTGATAGCATGTCAGACTCACATAGTGACAAAAACATACAAATGAACTCAACAGATGAATTTGACATGTCTTAGAATATGCAAAATACTTTGCTGTAATATGAATACATCTGAAGCAAATTAATGAAATACATTGAAATCGCCTCAGGCAACTTAACATCAAAATCATTTCAGTTCTTAATATCAATCGGGTCTTTTGAAAAAATCGGTTCAGATATCAATCTAATCTCCCAGCATTCTGTTGATTTTTCACTATTCACGTTCAATGTAACGCATACAGTACGAAACTAACAATATAAATATGAAATTTAAATTACGACAGGAGAAAAAAGCGATTACGTCATTTGTTTGTTTGTTGTTAAGCTTGAAACGAGAAATTAACTATGCGTTCAGGTCAAATATTAAGCGATTATGCCAAGATCTGAAAGATCCTTCGAGCATTTCAAGTTCTCTTCTTGACTATAAGATAAGCCTGAGTTGCCCTAGTATCAATTCACCGATCTCAGATGGATCTCAGTGGGCTTGGCATTTACCTCATTTTTTACAACGAAAATATATCACCACACTAGACACTTTTATCATTAGAACTCCGATACGGTAAAAAAAAATATCCACTGTTCTCTTTGTGATTTCCAACTAATTCCGGCTAGCTGTATACAAAACCACTGAATAATCTACTTAATGTGCACAGCTTCATTCTGAATAGAAGAATCCAATATTTTGCTCTTCTCGATCGATGCCCTCTCTAATTCCTAACACTTCCTTTTGCTTTTGCAGAAACCTACTGTATTGGAAGAGTTCGATGAGGACATAAAGCTTATCACTGATGACAATTAAGCCATGTTGGTGATCGACTAGCTTATCATGACGAAATAGATGTTTCGCAATCTAAGTATTAGCGCTTATCAAGCCATGTTAGCAGAGAATTTCTACATATTCCTCTCTGTTACAGAAAGTCCTACATCTTATAATGCTGAGCAAGAGTCCATAACTTTGAACTCATTAGCCTTAACGATTCTTCAACGATTTTTAATCACGGAGAAAATACGTGGCATTTCAGAAATGCTCTACTGATTTTTCTTGATCATATAATTTCTCTTCTTCTTACTTTGTGCAAGTTCATCAATATACCATACGATAGCCTTTCGACTTTCATAATGCAATCGCAATAATCGTTATAATAGTACTCGCTTTGTATTGACTCATTGAAATAGGAGATCTTTAATAGAACTTTGAACAGATTAAACAAGATTACAACTATTCTAGAAATAATCGAATGAGTGGACACAATTTGTATTTAGAAATACAATTGGTCCTTAACAATCTGATTAACGAAAATCAATGCACATTCTCATGGTCCATTTGAAATGCTTCATTTTCAAATTGCTGATCCAAATAACCTGAAAAGCTGCATAGTGCACTAGTATATAAATGGTTAAAAATAAAAAGTCTTGTTAAAACAAAACTAACCTATGTTTTCATTATTCTGATGGATATGGCCAGGTGATAGCATACCTGCTTGAGGTATCCGATAACAAGCCACCATACCATCCTCACCACCTGAGACTAAATGTCGCCCAGTAGGAACAAACACAACTGTTGTTACCTTTATAACAAAACATCGTTCAATATAACTATCACATTAGAAAATCATTCAAAAACAACCCACAGCTCCAGAGTGAGGACTGGGTAACTGCTGAAGTGCAGATGGTTGCTCGATGTGCCAGAGCAAAATCTAAATATTTTTCTATGAATAAAACGAAAATTGAGAAAAAAAGTTGACTGATTATATGAATGTCGCATGCTTTGCTTCATTCATAGTCGACGACATGGAAATACTTCATTATGTTTTTATATCTTAGTTTCTTACATCATTTTAACTGATTTAAATGACATGTCAATTTTAATGTACTACTCTAATTCATTACAAAATGTTGAGAGGAAATTATGGGTTGACGAGAACATCTAACATTATGTGAAGTTTGGCATAGTGGTCAATTAATTAAGAGTGAATATTGAATGAATTTAATTATGAAGGTATTAACCAACATCATGACAGGCTCAACTGCTAACCTGACCGTCCAGACTACTACTCGCGAACCGAGTCCCATCAGCGCAATCATCAACTGCTAACGATAAAACTGGACTTCGATGACCACAGTACACTCGTTCAACCTTGGGCCGCTCACCACTTCTTGAACACAAATCTCACTAATTGGAAAGACCTTTAATACTTGCTTTTAATGAAGTCTATCTAAGAATCAAAATATTCTAAAAATGACCTCTCTAAAACTCACACAGAATGAAGCTTTATAGTTTTGTCGTCGGAGCCTGTTAGTATCTCGTCATCACCGGGAAGAAAAGCCAACGCACGAATTCGTTTCGAGTGTGCTATAAGAATGAATGAGAAAGCAACTAATATCCAACTCTACACTTAATTTTCTGAATTATTACCTATTAAAATATTCACCTTCTATAGTTGTTTCTGATTTTAATGTCGCAACTTCCAGTATATGTAATATTCCTTCAAATGTTGAAACTGCAAGACGTTTATTGCTGCTTCCCTGAAGACATTTAAAGCTTACTAATAATAACAATAGAAAAACTAGAGTCAATTGAGTTATTAAACGTTACCGATAAGGATAAGGTATTCTTAGCATAGATTACTCACATATGATATTGCACCGACAGATTTCGCATATTGGAAAGGTTCCTGCCGAGCGATTTTTCCGTTAAGGTCGATTTCTTTCAAAAATCCAGAAAATGCAGCTAAAAAAAAGGGTAATCGCAGAAAAAAGTACATTGGTCGAATCAAAATCCAAACCTACTTGTAATATAATTTGTCTTGCTCTTAGCTATACGCACATGCCATGCTTCCATTACACCGAAATCATGAGTCATTACAACCGGACCATCGTCACCGAGTATAATTTCATAAAACATAGAATCGACCGTCACAATGCAAATACCTAAATTTCTATGTACTTGATATAGACATATGTCAATAAAAGACAACAAACTGCTCAACACGCCTAGTTCCAAATATTTCAACACAAATAATAACTACATAAACTAATATTCTGGAATTTTTCTTTAAAGAAATGTACTATTTATATATTTCAAAAATTTGAGATAAGATTTTAAAAGATAAGTGGAATTCTTTGCGAGGAGGAAGACAATATGAGATACTTTGATCGATGTCTAGAGTATTATGAAACATAAACAAGTATGTATTATAGCATGCTGAAAACCTTAGAAATGAGTCATAGAAATAATTTTGGATAGTGGATAAACTAAAATTTGCACGCAGTGGAATTTTTCAACCTTACAAGTCTTTCTTGTGTTGAGGTGATTGAGTTCAACAAATACGACCAAGACAAACTTCGGAGTACATCTACAATAAAATGAAATACACATGTTAAACATCACTGCACGTAAATTTCGAATCGTAACAATTTAAAGCATAGCCCAC